>JAAGKR010013176.1:0-5000 GCA_011419295.1 Clarias macrocephalus
TGTCTCTCTCCATGTCTCTCTCTCTCTGTCTCTCTCTCCATGTCTCTCTCTCTCTCTCTCTCTCCATGTCTCTGTCTCTGTCTCTCTCTCCATGTCTCTGTCTCTCTCTCTCTCCATGTCTCTGTCTCTCTCCATGTCTCTCTCCATGTCTCTGTCTCTGTCTCCATGTCTCTGTCTCTCTCTCTCCATGTCTCTGTCTCTGTCTCTCTCTCCATGTCTCTCTCTCTCTCTCTCTCTCTCCATGTCTCTGTCTCTCTCTCCATGTCTCTCTCTCTCTCTCTCCATGTCTCTGACTCTCTTTCTCTCTCTCTGAGACGCCTCGGCTCAGGTTTAATGAAATGCTGGATGTTCAGTTACATTGCTGCACTTTATGTAAAGGAAAATGGTGTGTATTTGCTTTATTAGAGCAAAAAGATCCACTAAAGCTCCACTACAGCATAACACGAGCTAATCCATCCATCCATCATCAAACTCATCACACTCGTTTATGTATTATCGCATAGTATCTGCTATGATATTTCAGATTTCACTCATATTATCTCAAACTGTCTACATATTTTATCATATTATCTCATACTATAGTCTTGTTTCAATATTATCTCATGCCATACAGTATATATCTCGTACTTCTGTCTCTATCCATCAGCAGGACAATCAAACTCACTGATATCTTAATTCATATTCATATATTATCTCATACTGTTGTCTCATATTCATTTGATCTTTAACTGAAATGTTATCTCATGTTCCTCTCAACAATTACGTATTTCCATCTTTGTCCATCCATCATCAAACTCATCGATATACTATCTCATATTCATATACTGTTTTATCGACACCATTTCGTTTATATATTATCTCATACAGTCTGCTGTGATTTATTGTAAGATATTTCAGTTTTCACACCACATTATATAAAATTATCAAATCATATTATTATCTCATAATTTTATCACTTTAAAAATATACCACTTTATCACATTAACTCATGCTACTACTGTATCTCATTTCAATATATTATCTCATAGTTTTTTAATAAGTTTTACTTATTATCCCAGGCTCCTGTTTTAAAATATTATCTCATATTGTATATTCTTATACTCATTTACTGTATTAACTCATATTCATATTTTACCTCAAACTTACTTGTATATCCTCTCATTAATTAGCCGTTACACATAAATACTCTCTTGTACTGATAATGAATGCACTGGCAAACAATGATACAGTATCATCTCGTATTTATCTCACATGAGACATCTCACTCATATATTATATTCATATACTGTCTCATATTATCTCAGATTAATTTGTTATCTCATGTTCATTTTGCATATTTTTGAAAGCATCCATCATATTATCATCTCATAGTAGGGCTGCTCCGATCTGGATTTTTGGGGCCGATCACCGATCTCCGACCACTAGAAGCTGCATCGGCCAATACCGATCACCGATTACAGGGTCTACTTGAAGCCTTATCATATAGTATTGTTTATGAATTTACATTGTGGTTAGATATAGTTTAAGTATTGAAATTTCAATTATAACTTAGTGCTCCCACATTAATCAAGGCTCTACAGCCAATCAGGGGCGTCTGTGAGCTCATGCAACGGAGGGAGCGGATAGCGCCGTCCTCCGAGTGTGTGACTCCGACCCCCAACGGTGCGCGAGCGAGCAGTTCGAAAAGATGCGGTCGGCTGGTGTCACGTGGTTCGGAGGAAACACGTGATAGTCTTCGGCCCTCCCGGCTGAGTGGTAGTAGTAGCCTTAATGTGGAGCCCCCTAGTGACGGGGAGGAATTGGACACGACAAAATTAGGGAGAAAACTGCTCATGTTCCTTCACGTGACTAACCTTCAAACGTCTGATGAGGTTCGTGGTGTTAAAATGCTTTGGCTGCTTCCCGCCTCGTGGAATTGTCTTGTTACACAGGTTGCTGGTTGCTGATGTTTTGTCTTTTTCACACAATACGTAGAATTGCCAGACCGGTGAAGCCATTTTAGCAGCGCGCAAAAAAAAGTCCTGCAAGTTTTGCATCATCTGATCGGCTTCTCTATATCGGCCATTACAGAGACTGAGGATCAAACTTCCCAAAGCTATTATCGGCCGATTATGATCGGCGACCGATCAATCGGAGCAGCCCATCTCGTATTTATATATTATCTCACACTGATCTAGTGCAACATTTCATCAATGGATTATCTCATATTGGCTCCATCCATCAGCAAGACAATCACACTGATTGATCTCATACTGATACTCTCATATTGATATTTCACCACAACACAAAACAAATTAAAAAAAGTTTTGAGAACTGTAAAGGTATATTGCTGTATTATTTTTGTAAGAAATTAAGTTTAGCTTATGTTTAATTTGTAAAGTAAGCAGTTAATTTTCTGTTGTATGTATAATATCCTTTGACCTGGATAGTGGCTTTAAGGTCAGCCATAAAGCCACTGTGTTTTATTTAGAACGGTGGCTATGAATGATTATTTATTAATCGATTTAAAAATGCGAGTTTTATTTCTGGTTTGTTCAAAAGGTGGGAAAACACCAGCCATAACAAACGGAAGGACCGACTGACTCTAGCAGCTCCGCTTCCTTCCTAATAGCCGGTATGATTATTATTTTTTTAGGAAGCCCTCTCATCATGTGCAATTTGCCAAAACAGAACACATCAGCGATCCATCATGCGTCCTGCGGTACCTTTCTGTCTCCATCCATTAGCGTTAAATCCAGCTCCAGCCATTGGCATGGATTCTCCTTATTCTCCGATATCCGTTCATGGCATGTCTCGAGTCAGCCTTCTCAACCAGGAAACCACATTTTCCAGAGATTAAGGGTGTTTTCACATCAGGGCCACGGGATCATCTTCCGAGAACCCTCGGCCTGGTTCATGTTGATCGGTGAGAACACAATCGTTTCACGCTCGGGAACTGTGCCCTAGCTGGCTGGAAAAGGCGACCTCGAGAACAATACGGGCGCGGATGGAATCAGATATAGAAGCCAATCGTACCTGAAAATGGAAGTGGACGCGACATCATCAGTCGCCTCCGAAATCGGTGTGTGTGTGTAGCATGCGCTAATCTCACCCTCTGACCTACACAGCGAGGGCTGGTACAGCAGGACGGCAGGCGAGAGCATCGCTCCTGACATTTTTCCAATATTGTAAAATTCTCTTCTTCACTTTATATTTAATGACAGCTCACAAACCAACTAGGTGCATACTGCCACCTGCTGTATCGGAGAATACAGGAAATAATCCAAGTGAAGAAAAATAATAATGAGATTCCGGTCAGTGGGGGAGGGGAGGGAGCAATCGTTTATTGGCTCGATACGAATCAATCCCAAATGTGTGTTTTTCTCATATGATTCAAGAACCGCAAGGAGGAGAACAAACACACCATGGTTCTGCTCAAACAAGTTAAACACGGCATGTGAGACAGAACTGTAAATATACTGTATTTCATTTAAAAATATTCGCAGAGATAATCGGGTCTCTCTAAACTTTTGACTCATACTGCAGGTCAGGTGTTATTTAAACGTTTATTATTAGCGTTTCAGCGCTTGAACGCGTTAGTTACAACCCTGACTGATCGGCTTAAACTCCTGCCTGTTGATCGATCAGTAAAAATAAGAACATTCTCATGTCATGTTTTGACACGTAGATAAGCGTGTGTGGATTTGAGCGTACGGCGGAGCATAGCACAGGATAGCGTCTCGCCTACCAGATTATCCAGGATGGACAGATGGACGTCCAGCATGAACGTTCTGACGGGCTGAGCGAGGGCTTTCTGAAGGCTGAACACCGGCTTCATCTCCATTCCTCCGCTCCGTCCCTCATCCCTCATGTCTCCTGTGATTTATCCTCCTTCTGTCTTCGTTCTGTCCTCCTTTCTCTCTTTCTGTCTCCTTCTTTCTCACACTCGCGTCTTAGTCGATGAGGCGGTAGTTCTCTCTCTCTCTCTCTCTCTCTCTCTCTCTCTCACCTTGCTATTATTGTAACAGGTGGCAAGCTGGAGCTTGCCTAATGCACCATAATGCACGCACACACACACACACACACACACACACACACACACACACACACAGAGTTAGAGAGAGAAACACCCACTATGAATACAAGGTTTCAAGGAATGCGGAGGTGTTGAAAGAATCAGGCGTTCATAACACACACACACACACACACACACACACACACACACACACACACACACGCACACACACATATTGTGCATATTAGCAAACCAAAAGAAACGAGCCGTTCCCGTGAACACACAGGCGAGTGGAACGCCTGATCCCGCTCATGTACGAGACGCATCTGTCTGTGTGTGAACTGTACACAAACACCACTTGTACAGTCCTGACCTCACTCCAAGACATTTCCACAAGGAGTTCCTGGGAGGCTGAGGTTTTTAGACGTGAAGCAAGCAGTTTGATTGTGTCTCCGTTGGACCGAGAAAACTTTCTACCTTGATGGTATCCTAGTGAAACACTGGGATAAGTGCATTAGTGTATCAGGAGATTATATAGAGACATAAAGGGAGTGTTGACTCTCAGCACTATGTTCTGTTATTCTGTACAAATGGAAAGTCCCGCTTTGACTTGAACGACCCATGTATACGTGTAATATAGACACAGATGCACTTTTTTGTACCATTTTATGGGTTGATGTTGCGAGGTCTAAGTGTGTGTGTGTGTGTGTGTGTGTGTGTGTGTGTGTGTGTGTGTGTGTGTTTCCAGTTACTCCAAACCCTGATGTAAACACAGGACAGAAATAGAGGTCAGATGCCAGCTCACATTTTAAGACTCTAGCATTAACCCAATGGCATTTAACTCTTTAGCAAGGAGCCCTTTGGCGTTTAGATATTTTCTATACACAAAAAACTTCTCACCAATTACACATATTCTGTCACGTTAATGATGATGATGACGATATACAGTAATGACTAATGCTGAAATACGGCCACCTGTAACCCAGCGCACACGGCTTTGTAATAC
>JAAGKR010013176.1:10000-14587 GCA_011419295.1 Clarias macrocephalus
GAGTTCCAGCGGCACTGGATTCCGGGAAAAGTGGTTAAGGTTGTGTGCTATTCATCAGAGGGTTGTGTGTTTGAAACCCTCTACTCTTCACAGAGAGATCGTATTGGTCAAGAAGCCTTAACCCCTCATGTTTTGTGCTTGAATGTAAGTGAGAGATTAATGGCGTCTGGACGTCTGCGCTGGTGCTTAATGTTTACAGGTCCAGCCGGGTCCGAGGTTTCCCTTTAAAGGATGCGCACTGTTGTGTTCCAGAACGACCTGCGTCCAGCGCCAGGTGAGATCCACATCAGCGTTCAGGTACCAACCTCCAAGTGGAAACCTTCAGGACATCCCTTTAATTTCAGACTTAAAGGAGAAAAAGTATCCTGATATTAATCCCGGGTGAGATTCACACATTCACTGTGTCAGGTACAAACAGGTGATCTGTGACGCGGACTAGATTATGCACACTATATGTTAAACACTAGATGAGCTACACTAAAAGATGAGCACTAGATGTTGCACAATAAATGATCTACACTAGCTGATGCACACTAGATTATGCACAATATATTTTGCACACTTGGTGATGCAGACTAGATGTTGCACACTATGTAATGCACACTAGATGATGCACACTAAATCATAATACACATTAAATGATGCACACTAGATAATGCAAACTAAATGATGCACACTGAATGATGATACACACTAGGTAGTGCACACTGAATGATGATGATGCCCACTAGATGGTGCACACTAGACGGTGCACACTAGGCCACATCACAAAGTCCACCCCGATGCACGATCCTTCACCTGCGATTATAATCCCGGGTTAAACTCGGGTGCGCGCGGATTTAATCCGAGACAGCAGCGGGTGCGCGCGCGGGTGAGGATGCACAGGATGGAGGGATGAGGAAGAGGATGAGGATGGAGATGAAGAGGACGCAGAGGCTTCATGCCCGCCTCATCTTTCCGTTTTTCTCTCTCGAGCTCGAGACCTTGACCAAATCTCATCCCGTTATTAAGGCACCGCGCGCGCGTCTTCCCATCCCCTCTCTCCTTCCTCCGGATTGGGCTATGATCCCATCTCCTTCTCCTTCTTCTGCTTTATTTGATGGGGTTTTTTTTTTTTTTTTTTTTTTTGCTCCTCTGACAAAATGGACGGCCTCCGCTCGCGCTCTACCTCTCGAGCTCAGTCCGCGTCCACTCCCTCCTCCGGTTCCCCGTCTCCATTCTCACATCGTCTCCATACGCAAGAAAAACAACACACACACTCACACACACTCACACACACACAGGAATGATAAATCAGAGAGAAAGCGCGTGCGTTCCGCTGAAAGCCGGCGCTTTTCTTAAATAAAACGCAGCGGAGCGCCGGGACTGGAGCGCGCGCGCGCTGTATTATGCGGGGTAGAGCGGAACAGAATCCGCGCGCAGCCTCGGGGTTACAGACTGAGCTCGGAAATCTCCCTCAGTGTGGAAATAAGTACAGCGGAACCTCGACATGCGGGTCTAATCCGCTCCGGCGGCGAGTTCTTAAGGTGGAATGTCGCATTGTGAAGCGCGTTGTCACATAGGAAATAGTGTAAAAGCGGATAATCCGTTCCAACCGCTCAGAAATATGACCAATATTACCGATTTCTAACACTATAATCATATTCCTGCATATAAAAACAATCAAAACATTTATAAAAAGTCATGCAAATGAAGTAAAATAGGAAATAAATAGACATTAAATCTCACTTAATATTAATTTATGATTCCTCTCGGCACCGGCTGCTTTAAAAATCAAACTGAAAGCGGCTCCCTTTTCTTCCTGCTACCGTCCTTGATAACATTCTTGTTACCCGCGGTGCTGCGTCTTCACTAAATCTTACACAAAATGCAAAAAAATAAAAATAAACACACACACAAAAAGAAATATGTAAACTTGCTTCACTTGACTTTCCAGCACACAACTATTGAAGGGCCCCCAGGCGTACCTGCCACTCAGCTGGTTTTCAGTTCGCTCACTCGTATACCAAAAATGCTTCTCATGCCGAGGCAAATTTCTTGCAAAATTTCAGTTCTTAAGGTGAAAATTCACGAGGCAGGGCGTTCATGTGTTCATATACCGCTGTAGATTCTTTACTCACCCAAAGTAAATTCCAGATGTCCAGCAGCAGCAGCAGAGACAGTAACACAGAGACAGGATGTAGATGTGATTACACACTGAACTGTCCAGAAATTACTAGAGCAATTCAAAAAACAAAAAAACTACAACAGAAATAGAAAAAGAAAAAGAATAGAAATAAAGCATCTAAGTCACAAGTAACAATAATTAAATTGTCTGATATATGATAAAATAAAACATTTGCACTTTCCTAATTAAATTAATTTTTGCTTATTTATCAGAGATCATCCACAAAAAAAAGAAAGAAGAAGAAGAAGAAGAAGAAAAATGCCACAAAGATAACTCAAGTAAATACAAAACACAGATTTAAAAGATGATTTCATTTATTAAGGGAAAATAGCTGTCCAAACATACCTGGCTGTATGTGAAAAAGTAACTGCCCCCTAAACCTATTAACTGGTTGTGACACCCTTGATGGCAACAAATGCAATTAAGCATCATAACTGGCAATGAGTCTTTCACATCACTGTGGAGGAATGTTTTCTATTTTTTCATAATTGTTTTCATTCAGCCACATTAGAGGAACTGTGTAATATTAAAATTATTTGAATAATGTAAGTGTGATGCAAAAAAAAAAAAACATCAGGATGTGATACCTTTTCACAGTAGTTTACATAATTTTTACTTTTACTCCACTAGATTCTAGAGAAAATATCTGTACTTTATACTTCACTACATTTCTGAGTGGTGATGAATTACATATCCGTAGTGGTCTGTAGTATTTTAAGCAGGAATGTTGCTGAAATAAGAAACGAAAACAGTTGCAGAGAGCAAATAAAACAACACGTTTGCATTCAGGAACAGGAGAGAGAGAGAGAGAGAGAGAGAGAGAGACTTAAAGACTACTGTGAGCTAATATAAGCTCAGTACATCTGATCTACACACAACTTGGGCTATGGGGTGTACAGTATAGTATTGTATAGTATAGTACAGTATAGTACAGTACAGTATAGTACAGTATAGTATCGTATAGTACAGTACAGTATAGTATCGTATAGTACAGTACAGTATAGTATAGTACAGTACAGTATAGTATAGTACAGTATAGTACAATATAGTATAGTACAGTATAGTACAGTACAGTATAGTACAGTACAGTATAGTATAGTACAGTATAGTATAGTACAGTATAGTACAGTAAAGTATAGTATAGTACAGTACAGTATAGTATAGTACAGTACAGTATAGTACAGTATAGTACAGTACAGTACAGTATAGTACAGTACAGTATAGTACAGTATAGTACAGTATAGTATAGTACAGTATAGTATAGTACAGTACAGTATAGTATAGTATAGTACAGTATAGTATAGTACAGTATAGTACAGTACAGTATAGTACAGTATAGTACAGTACAGTATAGTACAGTATAGTATAGTACAGTACAGTATAGTATAGTACAGTACAGTATAGTACAGTACAGTACGGGGTGTGGCAACCTACCGACGATGGGACTCGAACCCAAATACAATACTTACATACAGCTCTGGAATAAATAAGAGATCACTGCAGCATAATTAGTTTTTGAAAGTATGTTTTTTTCTTACAGGTGCACTTCTGTTTAATTTTGTTTTTGTGAACTGCTGACAATATTTCTCCTAAATTCAAAATATAATACACAGTGTACTGTATATTTAAAGGAAATGACATCATCACATCACATCAAAATAACCAAAGATCATGCAGAGCTTTAATAACTCAATGCTCAAATAACAAAATGATAATAATTTGTAAACAAATGGTGTTAACGCTTTGGCTAAATAACATTAATAAATCAGTATTTGTTGTAGTAATAACCTGATTTACAGCTACAGCTTCCATGTGTTTTGTCTCTCCACCAGTTTTTCACTTTGCTCTTTCATACCACCATTTTTACAAAAAAAAAAAAAAAAAAAAAAAAAAAAAGCAAACAGCTCAGCTTTACTCGATGGTTTGTGATGCTCCATCCACCCTCCAGTATTTATATGTATATTTATATTTACTCATGTGTTAATAGAACTGAAGGACTTCCACTTTTCTTGAGTTATATTTTTATATCAGATTTGTCTATCATCCGTCCACTGATTGAGAAACGTTATATATAAATAGATAGATATTTATATATATATATAATTAAATGAAATGTTGAGTAAAAGCTGAAGCCCAGATTCTCTGTATAATGACAGATGAGTGCTGAGTGTCACACTGAGTCAATCACAGCTCCGACCGATTATGATCCACTTTATCCAGCATGAAGCTCTGAGAAGTGGAGCTGCTCATGATGATTCACAACTGAATCAATTCTTCTCTACTGATTCAGAAGATCAGTTGGTTCACAGATTTATATGTTTATATATATATATATATACAGTATATATTTTAAATCTGCTCTACTCTTGGGAAATCCGTCTCTTTTCACTGAATCATTATATCACTGAGTCGACTCTTTC
>JAAGKR010013179.1:0-14585 GCA_011419295.1 Clarias macrocephalus
CGTGAATGAACAGCAAGTTCCATCGCTGAACCGGATGGTGAGATGGCAGGTCAAGGTGGCAAGGTGCGAGAGCTTCATTTCCTTTAGGATGACATCATCAGTGGTCACAGTCGTGAAGTCAAAATTAAAATGCAGGCCTTGAATTGCTGTACCCTCCGTTGGGGGGGTGGGGGTTATTCAGGTATTCTTTAGAAAGATACAAGTTTTTGATTGGAACATCGGAACCTAGTGGTTCAAACCGATGATCCCTTTGAGGGTTCTTCCCATCAACAATCCCTTTAGAAGTCTTCATATAAAACAGTGGTTCTTAAACCTGGTCCCGTGCATTTTCCTTATTCTACCACATCCACTTAAATTCAGAAAATGCTGAATAAAACACTTAAATGTTTAGAGCAGTGGGTTCTCCAGAACAAGTCTTGAGAACCACTTCTATAAAATATTCCTTTAGGGTTGTTTCAATTAAAAAACAATTGATCCTTTTCAGTCAATAGCAGTTGTTTGATAAACAGTCAATGGTTGGGATAGTTCCTAATCTGCTCCTTCCCTGTGTTTCAGAGATAGCAGACCGGGTATACAACCTGTACAATGGCTACACGAGTGGCAAGGAGCAGCAAACAGCCTACAACACGCTGATGGAGATTTCTCCGCCCACACTATACCGTGTGCAACACCATTACAACTCGCACTATGAGAAGTTCGGAGACTTTGTGTGGCGGAGTGAGGATGAGCTGGGACCCAGGTGAGACTCCAGCGCACTCCTCCTCATCTACAGTACATCTCGCATTCAACTCTCTTCACACACATACATTACCTACACATAAACACTGTGGTCAGCAGTAATTTTGGCCTACTAAATGTTGGTTTAGGCTTTCAGTGCAAATCCAGGCCTATAAAAGTGATTACGAGCAGGCTTGTTCCACTAGAGTGCCATCTCATAAGAACATAAATCTCATTAAAAGAAAAAAAATCCATCCTGGTGCTTCAGCGTGTTTTCACATTTGTTATATATATATATATATATAAATGGTGACTGGGCAGCAAAGCATAGTTGACAAATTACAATGTTATTATTCCAGCCTCTCAGTAAGAGGGCGCCAAATGTTTTGGGGTCTAATGAATGTGGGTAAAGTGGCTTCTGGCAAGGAGTAAGTGGTACAGAGGCCTGTGGCCATGTTAGTGTACACATGTGGAAATGTTGCTCTTAAAACGGGCCTCTCCACTTCCCTGTCAGAGTCTGAGGCACCTAGTAAATCCAGGTGTGTGTGGGTTTTTGTTTTTTCTTTCGTCATGGAGCTTAAGAATGGCTGCCATGTTTGCGGTGTTCCCTACGGAGAGGTGAAGCCCAGCGGGAGTCTGATGTGGGTGGAAATATTGCTGTGGTTGGCAGGGTTTTGGAAGACAAGAGGAAAAAGAAAAAAAAAAGGTTCTCCCTGAAGATCAAGGACACCAAGACCTGAACAGTTTGCTTACCGGTTTAGCAAAACATGTATATTCTATTATGCTGCTTAAAACAAAAGGTTTCTGAGGCATCTTACAGTAGCTTCCTATAAGTACTTACTGTCTCAGAGGCTTAAAAGACTCTTATTTTATCAAGTGATAGCATGTTTCTTTTCTTTACAGAACAATTGTATGATATCAATACGTAATCTACTCATTCCTTCATTCTTCCTTACTAACCATTGTATCCTGCTATGTTGGATCTGGAACCTGTTCCATCACTATTCCATCTATTGCCACTATAATGAAACCTATTCCATCATGTGGGGCGTGGAAGCTTCAGCATCAAACCCTTGCTTGAGGAGTTGTGACGCACTCTACAGTTCTAAAAGTTCTACGCTCTTTCGATGGTTGTTTCTTGCTTCTAGTTTTATATAGGGATTTACTGGGAAACTTGAAACATTTTATTGTAGGATGCTAGAGAACATTTACCAGGATGTTTCCTAGAGCAAGGCTTCTTAAAGTCTGGGCTCCAGTCCGCATCCGGACCGCAAGGCATCTAATCAACTTTAGTAATTTTAAACCGAGACGCGTGACAAGTGCACTCACAAAGGAGAGCGACCCTGTTGCAATGCTCGTGCGTCTTCTACGGTATGTGTCCCAACATTTCAGAATGCTGCAGCCGATCAGATTCACTTTATCTGTCCTCCTGGATCATCTGGTGAAATTCTGTTTTCTTCATGATTGATGGATAAGAAGCACCACGGAAGCACAAGCTTGTGAGCATTCTGGAAAGAAGGAGAATGTGGTGCAGCTAGTGTTTCCACATGTTTTTTTTTTTAATGTGACATGTGGACGGTCCTTTAAGGCATCATGGCTCAGTGGTAGGTGTTTCGCGTACCATGTGGAAGACCCTGGTTCGATTCCCAGGCAGTGCCCAAACCCCAGCCACTGGATGCAGTGTCGGTTGGTCCCAAGCCGGATAAAGTGGGAGGGCTGTGTCACCTTTATGGCTGTGTCTGCCATAAAAACCTGTGCCAAGCTTGTATGTGCGGACCAGATAGTCCGCTGTAGCGACCCCTTACCAAGAATGGGCAAAAGTCCAACAACAACAACAGAGCCTTGTTGTGTTTATTCAGGAATCAGGCTTTTTTTTTTTTTTAGTTTGTTTTGGCATGATAATCACACAATGAAGATTTTTGTTTTATATATATTTTTTCCTTTTCTTAGTTCTAAAGCACTTTAAAAAAAAAAGTAAACTTTTTAATGTTGCAAGTTGAAGATCTTTAGGTTCACAAGCAACAATTTGAAGGCAAACGGTGCCATTACTTGTGCTATTACATACAGTAACATGAGACATATTTTCAGAAGCCATCTGATACTTGAATGTAAGTTTCTTTGGAGTTTTTTGCTTTGGTTGAAGCATCTGATATTTTTTCCACTTGGTTTGAAGGTACTTTCTGTCACACCTTCGTAAAATATTGAATCCAAGTTGTTTATAAGTTATAAAAGTCATTTGCTTGTCAACGACCATTCTGGACCTTTGAATGTTAAGTTTTCGTACCTGTGTACTATAGGAACAAGTAAATATCTATTTTAAATTGTTAAGGTAGTAAAGGTGTTTTTTTTTTTAAGAATTCTTAAACAATTTAAAAAAATACAATTCATGACATAATAAAGAGTATGAGTATGTCCAACCCACTGCCTGGGGCTTAGGATTTATAATTCATGCCATGCACAAAATTGATACACTAGATTGCCAAAAGTATTTACTCGCCTGCCTTTACAGGCATATGAACTTGAGTAACATCCAATTCTTAATCCATAAGGTTTAATAGGATGTCGGCCCACCCATTGCAGCCATCACAGCTTCAACTTTCCACAAGGTTTAGGAGAGTGTTTATGGGAAATTTTTGACCATTCTTCCAGAAGCACATTCGTGAGGTTAGACACTGATGTTGGACAAGAAGGTCTGGCTCGCAGTCGCCGCTCTAATTCATCCCAAATATAGTGTATGATGGATGATTTGGTAAACATTTTTTTTGTGTGGTAGAAGCTCTGCTGTGAGAATTTGGAGAAGGTACTGTGGACTATCAGTGGCTCTGTATTGGTAGTCTTTTTGGGCGTTTTGGATTTAGTTGTGCATTTTCAATGGTCAAGCAAAATGTGATCGTTCAAAAATGTGCCTTATGTAGGAGATGGATATATTTGCCTTTGGAGGTGCTGGCTCTAGGATCTTTCAGAGAGCTGGATAAATAATTTGCTCTATATTGCATAAAAGTGTAAGGCATGGACAGAAAGATGGGTAAGATCTAATCAAAAGCTTGAGATTAAAACTATTTAAAGTAACTTATTGATGCCATGAGAGGAATGTTGTGGCAAACTATTACATGTACAGATGTATTTGTTAGTTTATACTGTAGTGCTTTAATAGCTTCATGAGTGTTTCCTGTAATTGTTGTCGTTAGTCTTTCGGCTGCTGCCATTAAGGGGTTGCCACAGCGGACCATCTGATCCACACAACAACTTGGCACAGGTTTAATGCCGGATGCCCTTTCTGACACAACCCTCCCATTTTATCCGGGCTTTGGACCAGCACTGCATCCAGTGGCTGGGGTTTGGGCATTGGGTGGGAATTAAACATGGGTTTTCCACATGGTAGGTGAAAAACCTACTACCACTGAACCACCAATGTGGACTTTTTTATTATTATTATTAATTGTGTTTCCTGTTATTAATAATTGAAAAAAAAGGAAAATAAAGAGAAAGGTTTTAACCTTTTATTTCATTTCATTCTACTTTAAGTTTATCTCACAAAAACATTTTATTTACTTTTTTTGGTAGGGGTTGATGATGATGATGATGATGATGATGATGATGAATCCATACCATTCACATGCCTTACATGGAGGTGTGTGAAACAAAGAAGCAGCACAAATGGAGATTATATCTCGAAACTAGTCATTTTCATATATATACAGTACCACTTTATATTTTTACATTATTAATAAACAATAATCCCAAAGGGTCCACTATTCAGTCCCAGTGAATATAAGCTGTTATTCTGATCAGAAATAATGCATTTACAATACAAAAGTCTCATTTCTTAATGTTAGTTTTAATTAAATGATATGAATAAAAATAAATAAATAAATAAATAAATAAATAAATAAATAAATAGACCGTTTTGCTGCCAGAGGTGAAAGAAACAATTTAAAAATTGGGTCAGCATCAACCTCATTTCCCCTCTCATGTGTTCCAATCACTCAGCATTCAGCATCAGCACTATACTGTACTAATCACCGGCCTGATCATCTGTCATCATCTGTACCTGGTTCTCACTGGTTTATGCCTTTAGGTTAGATGTTTTTTTTTTTCTTAATACATGAATGATTCATAGGTCACTGTGTGGCTTAACAAACCAAAAAAAAAAAAAAAAAAAAACTCTGAAACTGCTCAGGTACAGGGACTGGACTGAAAATGAAAGGAAAAAAACTTGCCAAAAATGAGAGCCAAAAAAAAAAGTCTTCAGGAAGCCTGTAGAAGTCTTCCTCAAGCCTACATTAAAATATATATATTTTGCATTCTTCGGAAAAAACAAAATATAAAGAAATATGGGGGTCAAGACTTTTGCACAGTACTGTATATCTAAAACTTCACCCGCTCTGCAGTGTAATCCACTTACGTATACGTATTCATACCAAATATTAATGTCATATTATTTTAGCTCTGCTGGCACCTTTTTGATGTTAAGGTGAAAAACCGGTTGATCTTGCATTTGTAATTACAGATAACTCACTAGTTTCCCAGCAAACCTAAAACAATTTGCATTATTGGAAAAACAGCAGCAGTTCGCCCCCGTTACTTTATGACTCAGTTTTTTCAGCAACAATTCATCTGCATCAAAACATCCACTAATGAACCGCAGCTTGACGCTCAAACTGGATACCGTTCAGCTCTCTTTCATTTCAAATGATTCAGGAACTAGTTACTTAAAATCTTTGAATTGGCAATTCACTCAGTAATGAAAAGCCACAATTCTAATTGATTCTTGCATTTGGAAATCAATGCATCTGACTCATAGCTGCAGGGAGAGGTGGAGTTTGGCTATGGAAATAAGGGGGGAGAAAAACGGTCTTAGTAGTAGGTCTGCTAATGTCAGCTTGCTTTATGGTCATGATTAGCTGAATGTTGTGTTATGAAATGAAGCCCATTTGGCTGTGAACCGTGAGTCATCCTCTAAAGACTCCAGTCCAGGCGCAATAAATATGTGAATTACGCTGGGACAGGTTCTTCCTTTAAACGTGTATGAGTCTAGCATATGTGCAGTATGTCCTTACAGCCTTTGTCGTCTGAGAACGAGCGTTTTTGTGTATTCGAGCGCTAGGTTTCAAAGTACAGGCAGCACCTTACAC
Source organism: Clarias macrocephalus (assembly GCA_011419295.1). Taxonomy (NCBI): domain Eukaryota; kingdom Metazoa; phylum Chordata; class Actinopteri; order Siluriformes; family Clariidae; genus Clarias; species Clarias macrocephalus. Next base: position 5,853 of record JAAGKR010013179.1, read on the forward strand.
TGCGGTTTTACAATTCTGAAAAAATGCTGCAACTCTAAATCACTGCGACGCACATTAACCCTCCCAAAATAAACGTAATAAAAGTCTTCTCGTTTAATTCATATTTATGATCCAGCTGTAATATTTAAGCAAACAGATTATCTGAAACACATATGCTTATAGTTTATATGTATGATATAGGGGCAAACTGTACCTCCCAAAATAAACTTAGTAATGAGATGCTTCATTTGTTTTTGTTTTTTTTTGTTTGTTTGTTTGTTTTTCTGTGTGTGTGAAACATTGAGTGCTGAGTAAGTGACTTTGATCAGAACCAATAAAACGTTTATGCGAGTCCTAATCCAGACTTTACCCACTGTAATTTCACTTAAGAACAACTTTCCGCAAAAAACGAGACAACATTTTTTTTTTTAATTGAAAAAATGAAACAAATAGCTAAAATTGTTCTGTAGTTAAATCACGGACCATCGCTAAGTGTTTACAGTCACACATTTTGTGCGACTAAACATTTAGTCATCTAGATCTGCCAAGCATTGTTTTGCTAAGCGTATCAATTTACATAATATTTTCAAAGCCCAAAACCAGAGTTTGCAGCTACATTTACTTGGGAAACTCCCAGCTGAAGCCTGATGCTTTTGTCCCCCCCCCACTACAGCTGCTGTTTTTTTTTTTTTTTTTTTTATGAGGAAGCATGTGCTATCAGATTACCCCCTCTCTGAGTGTTGTGAGATGAATGTTTCTTCTTAATAAAAAACTATAAAGTAAAACATTTTCCTAAAATATTATGCCATAAATCATTGCCTGGGATGTGATTATTTAATTTGTTATAATTGTAAGGCTGTGGGTTCAAATCCCAGGACTGTCTCAAACATTTTGAGGCCAAGCAGACTTTGTATTATGTTTTTTTTTTTTTTTCCAATAATATTATAGTTATCTATCATTGTGAGACAGCACAGGACGTGTGTTGAGATAGAAATCATGAGAAAGAACCATTATTAGCTGGAGTCCTTTAAGAAATGTCCTTTTAAATCCTAAAAATGCTCCTACTTCAAATAACGGACTTTCTGCTCAGGACCTTGAGCTTTGACTTTGTTGGTTTTGCAGCTCAGTGACATAAGACTCAATTTAAATGATCATCTCGGAGATTTGAGACTAGACTCGGTCTCGCTGCCCAAAGAATTTGGACTCGACTCGGATTTGCATCTCAAAGTCTTAAGGTTGGGATCTGAGTTGTCGCTGCAAAGATTGAGGTTTGACTCCGACGTGTAGCTCAGAGACTTGAGACTCGAGACAGCAGTAATTTGAGACTCAAGACTGATATGCAAATTAGAGACTTCAGAAGTTATTTGGACTTACTGTACATTTAAGAGGTTTAAGGCTTGACTCCGGCTTGAGGTTTGCAAGATTTTGACTCAGACTCAACTAAGTCCTGAAGTTCATAGACTTGAGACTTAACTCTTTTTTTTTTTTTAACTTGAGATGCAATGTGACCTTAAACTTAGAGACTAGTGACTTCACTCAGACTCACAATTTACAGACTTAAGGGTTGACTCAGACTTGCTTCTCAGAGACTTGAAACTCAACTTGGACTTCAGCTCAAACGTTACAGTAGTTACTTGACTCAAGAGACCTGAGATTCAACTTGCAGCTCAAAAACTAGAGAATGTATTTGGATTCAAAGGTGTTTGGACTTGCAGATTGTGGTCCTGAGATTCAAATGAGACCTGCAGCTCAGAGACAGGAGACTTGATTTGGACTTGCAGTTCAAAGTCTTATTAAAAGTCAAATTGAACTTCAGCTCAGACTCACTTTAGGCTCGACTCAAATTTTGGACTTATAGCACAGAGACTTGAAGTCGGCCTTGACTGCTCAGGCACTTGACCAAAAATTACATGCATGTATGTCTCTGATGAATGTTTTATAAATATGTGTTAGCAAAAATACGTGTTAGTATATTACGACTGAAATAAAGCGACTCGAATCGCCACGCGTTTCACGCAGCGTTGCAAAGGCAGCGTTTATTTAGCGAGTATATATTTGTCTTTGTTGCATTTCTAGGGGATTATTTGAAGAGAAACTGCCTTAAAAAAAATCTGACATAATTTTCTCATATCGGCACGCGGGTTCATCTGCCCAGTGAAAGTGCGTGCCGCGGGTTCACGCAAACGTTTTAGATTCACTAAAATTCTTATTCACAACCACATTTCAGGCACAGACAGACATCGTGCCCTGTGCTATGTTGTTGTTTGTTTTTATTTTGTTACTTTATTCAAGCCCTTCCTGTTCTGTGGGACACGCATTAGAACATCTCCCTTTAACCTTTATTATTGCCAATAAACCTTTTCGGATAGAAAACCATCTACTGTTTGTGTACATATTTTTTCTGCATTGCTACGATGTAATTTCATATACAAAAACACTTTTATCAGCAAAGAGGAAAAAAATGGAAAAAATTGGGATGCCGTCACCCCTAAGGGTTATTAATCATCAATATTTGTGCCTCTTTTTCCCTGTCCTCTGCAGGAAAGCTCACCTAATCCTGAGAAGAGTGGATCGGATCAGCCTTCTTTGTCGCTCTCTTCTCCGGAGTGGTTACATCCAGAGCCGGACCGAGTCCATGCCGTATGTCATGTGTAGGAGTGAAGACATACGTTTGGCAAGCAGCACTTGGCACAGCTCTCTACATGAGACACGACTAACCTGTGTGGAGAAAATCCTGTCTGTCCAGCGCAATATTTATGGCAAGTCCAAACTGCGGTGAAACAAAATGCAAGACTATTCATCCTTTTGACCGAACTAAAGGATTTTTTTTTTTTCCCGCCATGCGTCCCCTCTGACTTATTTTTTTCAGTATATAGAAGAGGGAAAAGAAGGTAGCTTGGAAATTGAACAACTTTTACTTTTTACCTTTTCTAAGGACCAGACAGAAGAAGGCCTGAATGTGAAGGTCCTCACTGCAAATTTCACACACCAGGAGGACTTTGAACCAAGAACCTTTCACGTGTGATTGTAACCTATGTGGAAAACAAGCAGAATGGGGAACTATGAAACCAGAATGCGAAGGCTTGAATCTCATCTTGAATGCAATGCAATGGCTTGAAAAATCACTAACTCCAATAATTATGGAGACTTTGGTGTCTATATTATCCATCGCTCCATCATTTTTTTTTTCTACCTTAAACAATGGCAACCTTTTGGCTTCATTGTCACAGGCAGACCGTTTCAGCACAGGCCCAACCTTAACTTAAATGAAATGATTAGTTATCATCTCGGCTAAAATTTTAAAGGGGGGAAGATGAGCATAAAAGAAGGTGTAGTGTTACATGTGAAGGAGTCGTAGTGTATTATAACTATCGTATATAACTGATCATATGGGCTGCGTCAGCATAGTTGAACATATACAAATTGTCCCATGCTGGAATTTACTAAAAGGTCAAAAAAAAAAAAAAAAAAAAACCTAGCCTCAACAACATATTTTGAGTAAATTTCCATTTCATGTAATATCAATTGTGATAGTAAATTATACTCTTGTACATAAAATTGTAAATACAGTATGTACCAAGTCAATATGATTGTCTTTTTTGGGGGGGGGAAAGATCTATTAAATACATATTCTGAAACTCTATCTGAGGCTTTATTGATTTTTAGGGATTTAAGCACCCACATAACCACAATGATTATTTAGCTTCACTTAGAGTGGCCCTGCACCATTTCATTCACCGTCGTGACTCAGCAATCTGGGAAGATGGATTGGATGGCTATAAAGCAATTTTTCGCTGCGAAAATGAAAAATTGCACATTGACCGCAAACATCATGGTGAAAAATTGGTTATAATAGGAGGCTGCTGCAAGAGCGCGAGGTTTAAACCCACAACCTAATTTCGGCAGAATATTATGGCCTGATTGTCAGATTTCTAAATTACTAAGATGAGGTGAATAAAATGGAATCCAACATTAAAAATATGTTCTGCTCTTTTTTTTTTTTTTCCTTTGGCATTTTCAGCAGTCACATTTAATTTACCAAATTTGACCATGAAGTTGGATTTGTGTTTGTAGCCCTTTCCTTCAGAAACAGGCTAATCAACCTTTCAAGCCACTTAGAAACGTAGCGGACTGGCCTGAGGGTCGTGGTGTGGGGAGTTTTACTGAATGGGTTTTTTTACAGGGAAGCCCTTTCATCCCCGTCATCACCAAAACACCCCCATGTAATAAAGTTTCTTGTGTCAGGCCTTGGGCTTTCCTCCTGCCGAGCTGCCGATTGAAAGACAATACTTACACGGTAAATCATCTGTTCCTAAAGCTTTCCTAAATGTGCTGACCATTCAGAGCACTAAATCTCCTTCCTGACCAGTCAAACTGCTCAGGGTAAGGTTATATTTTCTCATTTTTAGGAAACAGCATTCATTGAGAAGCTTTACTTTTATAAAAAATAAAAATAAAAACACTATTTACCGCAGTATACACTCATGTCTGGAAGCTGTTTTAAATCTGACATGCCATGAATGTGAAAATGAATCAATGGGTATTAGTTTTCTGTTTGTTTGTTTGTTTGTTTGTTTTTGTTTGTTTGTTTGTTTGTTTTCTTTTGCAAACAGCAGTTATGCCATTTTTTTTTATCTTTAAACATATTCATATTAATAAATATAATAATTAATATATAGAATGAATACAGCACTAGTCAAACGTTTGCACGCCTATTTGTATTACAGGATTTTTCTACACTGTAGAACAACATTATGAAATTATGAAATAACACTGATGGAATTCTGTCCTAAAATAAATAAATAAATAAATAAATAAAATATATATTGCATATTTTAGATTTCTCAAAGTAGCTATCATTCACCTTGATGGGAGCTTTGCACAATTTTGGCAGGCAACGAGTATGGGAACTCCTTCAAGACAAGCATTCCAGGTGACGACCTCATGAAGATGGTTGAGAGATTGCCAAGTGTGTGCAAAGCTGTCATCCAAGCCATTTAAAGAACCTAAAATATCAAACATTTGTTTAGCTTGTTTTATAATTCTTTATCTCTTTACCAGTTTGTTTTTAAGAGTAAGAAGAAGAAGAAAAAGAGAAGAAATGCTATTGTAGCATAAACTTCTGAAGAACTTTGCTGACTAGGATAGGAAGACATCAGGACACATACTGTAGAGCATCACAGCTCGTTGTAAATATAAACCGTTGCCGACCAGGTACACGTCTTCATGGTAACATTGTTCTCTGATGGCGGTTCAGGAACGCGACAAAGAGTCTACAGTCTTGACTTGGCCTCCCAATTCTCCACATCTCGATCTGATCGAGCATCTGTGGGATGTGCTGGACAAACAAGTCTGATCCATGGGGGCCCCACTTCCCGACTTACAGGACTTAAAAGATCCCCTGCTAACATCATAGTGCCAGATATCACAGCTCACCTTCAGAGGTCTAGTGGAGTCCAGGCCTTGAGTGAAAACTGTTTACAGCTTTGCCAGCACAAGTGGGAAATGACTTAAGTGTTGAATTTGTATTCTGTAGCTTTTCATGGAAATTCTCGACGTCCAAAGAGGATCTGATGCGAGTGCAGGAGGCTGACCGAGCAGACCGAGGGGTTAGTCCAGGGTGTTGTCCATGTTCATGGCTCAAATGGTCTATGGGAAGAAGCTCCTCAATCCTGGTGTGACTTACAGTCAAATTTTTGAAAAAAAAGATTTGGTCAAAAATTAAATGCTCAAGATGTGAGAGAAATCAAGACTTTGACCTGCAGTTCAAGAGTTTTGCCAAACGTGTGATATTAAACATTGAGAAATGCACACACACACACACACACACACACACGATGTCTGAGGAGCTCATAAATAATGGAATAAGCGCTGACGAGCAGTTGCATGGCCAGGTGTGGCCTGAAGGTGGTTCTGAGTGTTACATCTGCAACTCTTAACATGGTGTCCAAAGATGAACCTTAATTAGCTGACTAGCTGAGACAAAACAGATGATCACTATACATTTACAAAAAAGCACTATACTGTACAAGTTTGCATATACTATAAAAGCATTAATACAAAATGACAACATAAAGTGCACATGTACTGTAAATGTGCAAACAAGAGCAACAACATGGCAAACAACATGACACGACACAATCCGGTACTCTGGTTATGAGGTAATGAGTTGAGGTGGTGGGATGAGAACAGGAATCATTTCTTGTAATTAGCAGTGAAGATAGAAAAACAGTTCCTGTGCAAATAGCAGGTCATAAATATTGTGCAAAAAGCACAATCAGGATGCTACTGTATGTGAGATTTCTGGATGGTTGTTGATCAGGGTGTTTGGTGCGCGTGTGTTTATCAGCTAAGTCCCATTTGTTTTGAGGTGATTAAGTCCCTTTTTATTTAGGAGACGGATGGCTTGTGGATAGAAGCTGTTACACAGTCGGCATGTGAGTGCCCGAATGCTTCGGTACTCTTTTCCAGCTGGCTCCAGAGGGTGACGAGTGAGTGTGATGGGTGTGTCTGATCAGGTATTATGGTGGTGGATTTGTGCTTTCCAAGTCCTTCAAATACCTAAGGTGGTTAAGACACTAACGTGCCTTCTTTAGCAAAGTGATGATGAAACAGATGCGCCGGAAACTGCCCGTTTTTCTCCACTGGGGTCCTATTGATCACAAGGGAGACAAGTAGATTCTTTCCTGTCAATTTCTTTGTCTTGCTGAGGTTCAGATGAACATCTGGCAGCAAGGGCATTGATCAACCATAACATTAACACATTAACATGAATTATTAACGATGTACCAGTAAACTGGTAACAGGATCATAGGCACCCAGTGCTCACCCAGGCCTGCAGAACCCAAAGGCCAGCCCCTCTGGACCGATCCCACGGAAAAGCCAATACAGCACAAATCGAAGAAAAAAGTAAATGCCGGCCACAACAAAAAAACAATAGAACAGACAATACATCACAGCCCGCCGTGCATGGGGGACAAGCAGGCAAAGTGCCCAAGGCCACTGAAATGCGGCCTAAAAGCTCCCCAGACCCTCATCCCAATCCGATCTGGCACCACACTACGCCCCCAGAGGCCCTGCGGAGCCACGTCCTGATGTGCCAGAGCTGGCCAAGGCACAAGGGAGCCCAAAACCTACAGTAGCTTGTCACAATGTTAATGTCTTTCCTGTAATGGCTGTGTAAGCGGTGTAGACATACAGCATTCAATCGTATGGAGTGAAGCAGCTGTGTCACTATAGAAAGACGTTTATAGCAACTCATAGCCACATGACAATCCATATTTGAAAATCAAACGTCAGTGTGGTATCATAAGCTATTCATCGGTAGTAATAGTACTATTGAAAAATCCTACAAGTGTTCTTCCTCAATGGTGACTGTGTGTGGAAGTGAGATTTAGTGCCTAGGTTAGCACTCCACATTCCTATAATGCTAATCTATCTAGCGCTATTTTACAAAGTGTTCCTGAGGAATGTGCGAGTGGGTCGAGCTGTCCTGATCGTGACGTGGACTGATCTGAATGTAGAACATCATTACCTTGAAATGAGCCGAGAACACATTTGGATGTGTACACTGTGTAACTCTGGGATATTCTATAGTGTATTATACACTCTGGGTCTCCATCATTACTGATCCACTGATCACAAATCTGATTTACTGATACGATCTGATCTGTTCCACTGATAAATCACAGATTTTTTTAAATTAAGTTATTTATTTTTTTAAGATCCTAAGTTTAAAAGCAGATATCTTTTTCATTCCTAGAATGAAAAAAAAAACCTTCCTAATATTAAAAAGGGTTTCTACACTGCTTAGGATTCTTCAGCGTCCTTTCCTAAGGATCACTTGAAGGTTTTATGTACAGCCTATAAGAGTTCTTGTTTTCTGTGCTGTGGAAGAAGCATTGGAAGCCCATGTGAACCCTAAAAACTCCCTATTTAATAACAGTGTAACCAGGTAGGTGTATGATGCAATCTCCAAATTGGATAATTGTTTGCTTCTTAAAATCTTGAACCTGCTTTTTTATTTTGGTGCTTGATATTGGACAAAATGTTTCTTTAGTTCAAAAATATACTTAAAATAGCTTTGTAGAAACTTACAACAAAGTGTTCTTCTATTATCTAAAGCATTCAATTTTTTAAGGTACTGTAATGGTGCAGCCTCCATAGCTCACCTCTTGATGGAGGTCAATGTGCCAACCTTCATTGCCTAACTCAGGGTTGAGTCCAACATGGCAATCTTTACAGCTTTGCTCCCAGGGGAGGTCAACATGGCAAGCAGAGAGTCAGATGGAGGTTGACAGGGTGGCCTGCCATGCCATATTCCATGCATGTTTTCACCAGAGACCCATGAGGCCTCCTCAGCAATGACAATCTAGCATCTGATGCCCAGTGTCAGCAGGAATCCAAGGAAGTGGTGAACTCACTCAGTGGAGAGCACACAGATGTGGCCAACAGAGTGGCCTCCCCAGCAACATCCAAGGAGGACAACAAAAAGGAGGACTCCTGCACCCAGCTGGCTCCTGACTCAGGTCCTCACAAAGGTTTTCCTAACCGAGCCATCCATCCATCCATCCATCCATCCATCCATCCATCCATCTTTTCATCCATCCATCCATCCATCCATCCATCCATCCATCCATCCTTCCATCCATCCATACATCCATCTTTTCATCCATCCATCCATCCATCCATCCATCCTTCCATCCATCCATACATCCATCTTTTCATCCATCCATCCATCCATCCATCCATCCA
>JAAGKR010013180.1:0-14582 GCA_011419295.1 Clarias macrocephalus
TGTGTGTGTGTGTGTGTGTGTGTGTGTGAGACTGTGTGTGTGTGTGAGACTGTGTGTGTGTGAGACTGTGTGTGTGTGTGTATGTCTGTGTGTGTGTGTGTGAGACTGTGTGTGTGTGTGTGTGTGTGAGACTGTGTGTGTGTGTGTATGTCTGTGTGTGTGTGTGTGAGTCTGTGTGTGTGTGTGTGTGAAACTGTGTGTGTGTGTGAGACTGTGTGTGTGTGAGACTGTGTGTGTGTGTGTGCCTGTGTGTGTGTGTGTGTGTCTGTGTGTGTGTGTGTGCGTCTGTGTGTGTGTGTGTGTGTGTGTGTTTGGGAAATCATTACCACTAATTAGGATGATTTTACCACCTGATCCTCAGCCGCGTCTCCGTCTCTGATGGTCAGGTGTTGATGCTGATGTGTTCAGTGAGCGCGCCGGGGCTGAAGACAGACAGAAAGGGTTTAAAACTAAATGTTTATGCAACATTTTATTTATTAATATAATTATGATGTTGTATTAAATAAGCTGTTAGTTATTTATTAGAGAAATTTGTAGCTTCAGTTCATTAACACTCTCAGCCTTCAGTTTTTTTTCTTTATTCAATTTTGATTTTAAAAAATGAAAATGTAAAGTTTCTCTTTTATTTTAGAGCTAAGACATTTTAAACTGTGAAAAGCTGTTTAATGTTTCATTATTTATCATATTTATTTGAATGAATGAAACTCTTCAAGGCCTCTAGAATTAACATTTTGTAATGACACACACTTCTTTCTTTCTTTCTTTCTTTCTTTACAATATCTTCCATTTCTTTCTTTCTTAATTTCTAATATTTTTCCTTCCTTTTTCTTTCTTTCTTACAATATTATTCCCCTTTTCATTTTTTCCTTCCTTTTTACACACTTTTCTTTCTCTATGTCCTTTGTGGACAGAAATGAACAGAGTGAAATCCTGCACACCCCCCCCCCCCCCCCGGGCTCACCCCCCCTCTCTATGGTGTGAGTGTGATTAAACAGTGCACTAATCTGCAGTGTGACAGTCAGTGTAAAAGCGTCACGCTGTTTCCATGGAAACCCGCCCGCCTGAGCATGTGCAGAGCGCTGTGCGTGCGGTTCGTTAGTATTTTTATTTTCCTTCATTTACTTTGTGGGGTCCCCAACACCCCCCACCCCCCCACCCAGTTTGTACACGGTCAGGGTGAAGCCAAGAGGGGTTTACACACAATCTGGCAACACCGCGCTGCGCGTCACTGCATCATCATCAGCATCAGCAGCTTCATCCTCACCATCCTCATCCTCACCATCCTCATCCTGATCCTGGATGCAGCATCTCTCTGCGCTATAGCACAGCAGCTCGTGTTCATGCGTGTGTGTGTCTGTGTGTGTGTGTCACTGCGATCTGTAGGTGTGTATTATTTATTACTCCATGATGCGTAAGCGGAAATGATCCTGACCTGAGTGGCACCTGCTCTCTCTCTCTCTCTCTCTCTCTCTCTCTCTGAGCTGCGTTACAGCACCAACACCCACAGAGGTAAGCTCACACACACACACACACACACACACACACACACACAGGGTGGGAGTTACAATAATACAGATGTTTTGCTTTGATGTTTGCAGGAAGGATGCAGATGTTTCTCTTAGTGTGTGTGTGTGTGTGTGTGTGTGGAGACAATAACATTGGTGTGTGTGTGTGGGTGTGTATATGTGTGTATAAGTGTGTGTGTATGTGTGTGTGTTTATCTTTTATGTATTATTTTTTAGATTAAAGAAGCGGCTCATGTAGAAAAGCCGTGACTTCTGCTTTAAGAGGAAAGTCTCTCGGGACTGTGTGTGTGTGTGTGTGTGTGTGTGTGTGTGTGTGTGTGTGTGTGTGTGTGTGTCGGATTAGAGCTGCAGGAGTCATTTCCCAGTTGTGTGTGATCTAACGTAACCCCAGCCTGCGCTGAATACACAGACAACACCAACATTAATTTCTTTTATTCATTAACAGTAAGATTTCTACATTAAATGACACACATACAGAATTAAGACGTCACTGGACTTAGTCTGATTATTCATGCAGAGTGTCCTGATGTTTTCTGGCCTGGTTGTTGTTGTTGTTATTTTTGTTGTTGTTGTTTAGATGCATTCAGTAATGACGTCATTAATTAAGGACGTACTAACTCAGATCCTGGTGTCCAGACGTCCACGCTGTAGACACGTTACTCACGTTACTCACGTTACTCACGTCATGCGTGTTGTCCCCCGGTGTGAGACGTGCAGCGCGTGGCCACTCGTGTCTGATCTCGGCTGTGTGTGTGTGGGTGTGAACCTCACACACCCTCAAGACGCACGGCGGCTTTCATCCCTGAAGCCCAGGTCCTACTGTCATGAAACTAATAATACAAATAATGGCACATAAAATGTGTGTTTGATTTGAATTTGCTAGTTAATGAAATGATAGAACGGTTCTTAAAATCTGCTCAAGTTCCTTAAATGATTTAAATATTTAAACACACACACTAAAGATAGAGACGGTGTGGAATCAAGACCAGCAAAAGTGCTGTTTAGTGTAATGTTTCTGCGTGCGTGTGTGTGTGCGTGTGTGTGTGTGGCACTGCGAGCCGTCTGCGTGTTGTTAATGAGTGTGTGTCATCATCAGAGAGTGAAATATCATCTCTAAATTATTAATGCACACGATTCCACACACGCGCATGTCCCCTTTTGATGCTCCAGTGAAAGTTGCAAGCGCTGAACATGTGTGTGTGTGTGTGTATGTGTGTGTGTGTGTGTGAGCTGTATCATAATAAATTATATTGCAACATTAAAAACTCAAGATTAAACTGAGACAAAAATAGCAAGATTATCAGTAGAATGTTTTGAATGTAATAAAAATACGTCAAAGCAATTAAAATAAAAATGTATTAAAATAATCAGCACAACTGTTAGTTAGCAAAACTAAATATATCAGGAATGTGATGCCATAGAAATTAAACCTAATGTTAAGCATCTCCATACCTTCAACTGGTTCAACTTTTAAAATGTAACTATGCATAAATATGCTAATTTGGACACGCCCACACGCTGTCCCTAATGAGCTAGCGTTATGAGTGAGTTAGCGGGATAGAACGCCTCCGGACCGAGTTTGCATTAAACTGCAGAGCCTTATTGTTTTTCTTCTTTACGGATAAACTCTAATCGAATGCTTATGATAAACTAGCGGCTCAGTCGTTCCAGTCTCGCGGTAGGTCAGGATGTATCTCCGTTATTTCAGCTGGTATTAAAGCGTCAGTACGCGACTGTGGTCACTGAGGAGCTTCTGCACAACAGGAAGCGGTGATTAGCGTAGCGTTTAGCCCAGATTGACCCAGAATAGAAAAGAGGGATGACTGTGTGGATCACTGTTGAAAGCTGATTCATAATCGTGTGTGAGTCACCTACAGGGAGATGTACGTCACTGACACCGTGTCCCCACACTCACACACACACACACACACACACACACACACACTAATGCATTTAAAGGATTAATGCAGCTGATGAACGCACAGCGAGTCGTGACTCACTTCAGTGCATTGATTTGTATAAATCATCCCTTTAAGTGAATTGAACTTGGTGTGATTCTTGTGATTCAGTGGGAGCTCTGAGGAATTAAACTCACAGAAGATGTTCTCCGGGGCTGTAAGGAACCAGTGATGGTTCTTTTCTCACACAGCACTATAGAACCTCTTTGAGGAGTGTACAGTTCTACACATAAGATCCACGAGTCCATGTCGTGTACTGATGCTGTGGGAGCAAATCGAAATATGATTCACTTAGATGAGTGATTCAAAAGAATCAAATCATTAAAAGTGACTCACGACTCGTCACGGGTCCGGATTAAGGAAATCCTTTGGATGTGTGGACTCTGCTTCAGTCTCGTCTGAGGCCATCACTCCACCATGCCGACTTTACAATACCATACGGTTGTCAATCATCATCCAACCCCGCCCCTAGCCCCGCCCCATTCTCAGTAAAGAGCCTTTTTGCTCATACTGCTTGATATCTCGAATCTTAACATGAAATAAAACAACAAAAATATCTATACAGTAAATAAAGTTTAATAATTTGTTGTCATGTAATAATTGATTATTATTGTAAGAATTTGAGGCTGTTGTGCTTGAAACAATAAAAACAATAAAAACCAAAAACACCTCGTTCCCAAACGCAGGCGTTAGCAGACGTGACGTTTTTGAAGCTGAAGCGTTTGTTCACATCTGTGTATTGAGCTGCAGTTTTTCTTTCCGGAAATGGACTTTTAATTCCATTTGCTATCTGAGCCGGGTTTGTAAAGTTATGAAGCGGCGTCTCGGCTCAGCGCCGGAATGAAGAGCTGCAGAAAAATAAGAAAACAGCAAATATAACAGCTTTCCTTAAATCCTCAAAGTCCTCCTCATCACTTAACGTTGTGTTCTCACGCCGTGGTGCGACTTTATTCTGTAAAGATAAAAAAGGGAAAAAGGATGACATCATCATTAAACGTGTTGACTTTTGATCTGCTTTAATAAATAAAAAGTTTACATTAACAACTGTGAAAAATTATCAGAATAATTTCTGTAGTTTTATTGTGGGCGGAGCCTGACGGGAGGCAAAATAATCCCCTGAGCGTGTTAGCTAACACTGGCTAGGTGTGGTCCTTGCCTCGTACCTTGAGGTTGAGTTTGAAGCCTGATGATGTGCCGTCGCTCGCTCGCCCCCCGCGAGTGTAACTAGACGAAGTTAACGCTAAACAGCAGTGTGTGTGAGTGATGGGTGTTATACTGTATACTGGATGTTGTTGTTGATGGCGGTCCTGCCTGTAGGCCGCGCTGTTCTCTTAGACGGATCCCGTGTGAGCGTTGATTTGAATCTGATTAAACTGAGTAATGAAGGCAAAATGGCTGTACTATAAAAGGAATAAAACGCTGAGGGCCATGCTGTTGTAGGAAAATGATCAACTTCAGAATGACAGAACGTTGACTCTTTACTCTTTGAATTGCTATTCCTAGAATTCCTTGAATGTTTTATGTGCAGTCCAGCCTCATGGCCGCGCTCACATGGTGATGTTGATTACTTCCTAATAAAAGTGGCTGTAAGAATAAAGACCTCCAGCCTGGCCTCCTTCACCTTTATAATCAGCAGCGAGACGGTAAATACAGCCTGCGTGATTATTACTTTCAGCCCAACACTCGGTCACTCGCAGCCATAAAAACCTGTGATTTAATGAAGACGGACGTAAAAGACTGTAGCGGTGGGAATATTACACACTCGGAGCGCGTGTGAAAAGTGCCGTGTGATGATTAAATGGAAGACCGTGACTGCGCTGAGCCTCTAAATAATTCATCAGAATTACAGCGAGGGAAATGAAGAGCTGTTTACCATGAATCCGTCAAAACGTTTGTGACGTGAAGTCGTACTGAAAACGTACTGACGCCACAAACGCACGATTTATACCAGACAGAATACCCACAATGCATTTGCACCGGTGTTTCATCCTAATTAACCGGGAAAGGAAAACGTACTGACTCCTCTTAGTGTCCATTAACACTTAGCCATGGCGCAGTAAGGTGTCTACTGGTGTGTACTGGTGTGTACTGGTGTCTACTGGTGTGTACTGGTGTCTACTGGTGTGTACCTGTGTGTACGGGTGTCTACTGGTGTGTACTGGTGTGTACGGGTGTCTACTGGTGTCTACTGGTGTGTACTGGTGTGTATGATGTCTACTGGTGTTTACTGGTGTGTACTGGTGTGTATGATGTCTACTGGTGTTTACTGGTGTGTACTGGTGTGTATGATGTCTACTGGTGTTTACTGGTGTGTACTGGTGTGTATGGTGTCTACTGGTGTGTACTGGTGTGTATTGGTGTGTATGGTGTCTACTAGTGTGTACTGGTGTGTATCATGTCTACTGGTGTGTATGGTGTCTACTGGTATGTATAGTGTCTACTGGTGTGTATAGTGTGTACTGGTGTGTATAGTGTCTACTGGTGTGTATGGTGTGTACTGGTGTCTACTGGAGTGTATGGTGTGTACTGGTGTGTATAGTGTCTACTGGTGTGTATTGTGTTCTGGTGTCTACTGGTGTGTATGGTGTGTACTGGTGTGTACTGGAGTGTATAGTGTCTACTGGTGTGTATGGTGTGTACTGGTGTCTACTGGAGTGTATGGTGTCTACTGGTGTGTATGGTGTGTACTGGTGTGTATGGTGTGTACTGGTGTGTATGGTGTGTACTGGTGTGTACTGGTGTCTACTGGTGTGTATGGTGTGTACTGGAGTGTATGGTGTGTATGGTGTGTACTGGTGTGTATGGTGTGTACTGGAGTGTATGGTGTGTATGGTGTGTACTGGTGTGTATCATGTCTACTGGTGTGTATGATGTGTACTGGTGTGTACTGGAGTGCATGGTGTCTACTGGTGTGTATGGTGTGTACTGGTGTCTACTGGTGTGTACTGGAGTGTATGGTGTCTACTGGTGTGTATGGTGTGTACTGGTGTCTACTGGTGTGTACTGGTGTGTATGGTGTGTACTGGAGTGTCTGGTGTCTACTGGTGTGTATGGTGTGTACTGGTGTGTATGGTGTCTACTGGTGTGTATGGTGTGTACTGGAGTGTATGGTGTGTATGGTGTGTACTGGAGTGTATGGTGTGTACTGGTGTCTACTGGTGTGTATGGTGTCTACTGGAGTGTATAGTGTGTATGGTGTGTACTGGAGTGTATGGTGTGTACTGGTGTCTACTGGTGTGTATGGTGTGTACTGGTGTGTACTGGAGTGTATGGTGTGTATGGTGTCTACTGGTGTGTATGGTGTCTACTGGTGTGTATGGTGTGTACTGGTGTGTATGGTGTGTACTGGTGTGTATGGTGTGTACTGGTGTGTATGGTGTGTATGGTGTGTACTGGTGTGTATGGTGTGTATGGTGTGTACTGGTGTGTATGGTGCGTACTGGAGTTTATGGTGTGTATTTTGTGTACTGGTGTTTATCATGTCTACTGTTGTGTATGGTGTGTACTGGAGTGTATGGTGTCTACTGGTGTGTATGGTGTGTACTGGTGTCTACTGGTGTGTACTGGAGTGTATGGTGTCTACTGGTGTCTACTGGTGTGTATGGTGTCTACTGGAGTGTATGGTGTGTACTGGTGTCTACTGGTGTGTATGGTGTCTACTTGTGTGTATGGTGTCTACTGGTGTGTATGATGTGTACTGGTGTGTGTGGTGTCTACTGGTGTGTATGGTGTGTACTGGTGTGTATGGTGTTTACTGGAGTGTATGGTGTCTACTGGTGTGTATGGTGTCTACTGGTGTGTGTGGTGTGTACTGGTGTGTATGGTGTCTACTGGTGTGTACTGGTGCGTACTGGACTGTATGGTGTCTACTGGTGTGTATGGTGTCTACTGGTGTGTATGGTGTGTACTGGTGTGTATGGTGTGTACTGGACTGTATGGTGTCTCCTGGTGTGTACTGGAGTGTATGGTGTCTACTGGTGTGTACTGGTGTGTATGGTGTCTACTGGTGCGTATAGTGTGTACTAGTGTGTATGGTGTCTACTGGTGTGTATGGTGTGTACTGGTGTGTATGGTGTCTACTGGTGTGTATGGTGTGTACTGGTGTGTATGGTGTCTACTGATGTGTACTGGTGTGTATGGTGTCTACTGGTGTGTACTGGTGTGTATCATGTCTACTGGTGTGTATCATGTCTACTGGTGTGTCTGGTGTCTACTTGTGTGTATGGTGTGTACTGGTGTGTATGGTGTCCACTGGTGTGTACTGGTGTGTACTGGTGTGTATGATGTCTACTGGTGTGTATGGTGTCTACTGGTGTGTACTGGTGTGTATGATGTCTACTGGTGTGTATGGTGTCTACTGGTGTGTACTGCTGTCTACTGGTGTGTACTGCTGTCTACTGGTGTGTACTGGTGTGTATGGTGTCTACTGGAGTGTACTGGAGTGTATGGTGTCTACTGGTGTGTATGGTGTGTACTGGAGTGTATGGTGTCTACGGTGTGTACTGGTGTGTATGGTGTGTACTGGTGTGTACTGGAGTGTATGGTGTCTACTGGTGTGTATGGTGTGTACTGGTGTGTATGGTGTGTACTGGTGTCTACTGGTGTGTACTGGTGTGTATGGTGTCTACTGGTGTGTATGGTGTGTACTGGTGTGTATGGTGTCTACTGGTGTGTATGGTGTCTACTGGAGTGTATGGTGTCTACTGGTGTGTACTGGTGTGTACTGGACTGTATGGTGTCTACTGGTGTGTACTGGAGTGTATGGTGTCTACTGGTGTGTATGGTGTGTACTGGTGTGTATGGTGTGTACTGGTGTGTATGGTGTGTACTGCTGTGTGTGGTGTGTACTGGTGTGTATGGTGTCTACTGGTGCGTATGGTGTCTACTGGTGCGTATGGTGTGTACTGGTGCGTATGGTGTGTACTGGAGTGTATGGTGTCTACTGGTGTGTATGGTGTCTACTGGTGCGTATGGTGTGTACTGGTGTGTATGGTGTGTACTGGTGTGTATGGTGTGTACTGGTGTGTATGGTGTGTACTGGTGTGTATGGTGTGTACTGGTGTGTATGGTGTGTACTGGTGTGTATGGTGTGTACTGGTGTGTACTGGTGTGTATGGTGTGTACTGGTGTATATGGTGTGTACTGGTGTGTATGGTGTCTACTGGTGTGTACTGGTGTGTACTGGTGTGTATGGTGTGTACTGGTGTGTACTGGTGTGTATGGTGTGTACTGGTGTGTATGGTGTCTACTGGTGTGTACTGGTGTGTATGGTGTGTACTGGTGTGTACTGGTGTCTACTGGTGTGTAAGGTGTTTACTGGTGTGTATGGTGGTTACTGGTGTGTATGGTGTGTAGTGTACTGGTGTCTACTGGTGTGTACTGAAGTGTATGGTGTCTTTTGGTGTGTACTGGTGTCTACTGGTGTGTATGGTGTCTACTGGTGTGTATGGTGTGTACTGGTGTGTATGGTGTGTACTGCTGTGTGTGGTGTGTACTGGTGTGTATGGTGTCTACTGGTGTGTATGGTGTCTACTGGTGCGTATGGTGTCTACTGGTGCGTATGGTGTGTACTGGTGCGTATGGTGTGTACTGGAGTGTATGGTGTCTACTGGTGTGTATGGTGTCTACTGGTGCGTATGGTGTGTACTGGTGTGTATGGTGTGTACTGGTGTGTATGGTGTGTACTGGTGTGTATGGTGTGTACTGGTGTCTACTGGTGTGTATGGTGTGTATGGTGTGTACTGGTGTGTATGGTGTGTACTGGTGTGTACTGGTGTGTATGGTGTGTACTGGTGTGTATGGTGTGTACTGGTGTGTATTGTGTGTACTGGTGTGTATAGTGTGTACTGGTGTGTACTGGTGTCTACTGGTGTCTACTGGTGTGTATGGTGTGTACTGGTGTGTATGGTGTGTATGGTGTGTATGGTGTCTACTGGTGTCTACTGGTGTGTACTGGTGTGTATGGTGTGTACTGGTGTGTACTGGTGTGTATGGTGTGTACTGGTGTGTACTGGTGTGTATGGTGTGCACTGGTGTGTACTGGTGTCTACTGGTGTGTACGGTGTTTACTGGTGTGTATGGTGGTTACTGGTGTGTATGGTGTGTAGTGTACTGGTGTCTACTGGTGTGTACTGAAGTGTATGGTGTCTTTTGGTGTGTACTGGTGTCTACTGGTGTGTATGGTGTCTACTGTTGTGTATGGTGTGTAGTGTACTGGTGTGTACTGGAGTGTATGGTGTCTACTGGTGTGTACTGGAGTGTATGGTGTCTTTTGGTGTGTACTGGTGTCTACTGGTGTGTATGGTGTCTACTGGTGTGTACTGGTGTGTATGGTGTGTATGGTGTGTATGGTGTCTACTGGTGTGTACTGGTGTGTATGGTGTCTACTGGTGTGTACTGGTGTGTATGGTGTATACTGGTGTGTATGGTGTGTACTGGTGTGCATGTTGTGTATGGTGTGTACTGGTGTGTATGGTGTGTACTGGTGTCTACTGGTGTGTACTGGAGTGTTCTGGAGTTTAGTATGGTGTAGTATGGTGTACTCAGTTCCAGTATATTGAGTGAAATGATTTGTACTGGTTATGATTGGCATGCATTGGTGTATACCAGTGTCTAATGGTGTTTATTATTGTTGTCTAATTGTGTGTACTGGTGTATATCACAGACAGCAGTTCCACAAACACCATTTATTATCAACAAATTATGATTTGATTATGATTTGATTATTTGATTATGATTTGTTTCTTTATTTAACCAATCAGATTACTCACTCGGAGCTAACTGTTGTATAATATGACTGAGTATGCCTGAGTGTGTATTGCTTTCTGTTGCTGTGTGATGGTGATAGTGTGTGTTTGGACCTATTGGTGTTGATTGTTTATTACTTGTGTGCATTAGAACCTAGTATCTTAGGTGTGTACTGGAGCACACCGATGTGTATTGATACACGTGTTCCCTCTTTTGCTGTTCAGTAAGTGTCACTATTTTAAAATAAAATTGAATTGAACTGAGTGGTTAATATGTCTTTCTTTTAAAATAGAGTTCTAACCCTCAAACACAGAGTTCTGCATAGAACCTTGAAAAGTTCCTTTAAACAAGGAAAAACTGAAGAACATTTACAGTGGTGTATAAAAAGATTTTTTTTTATACACCATTTTTTTTTTATAAGAGTTCCAGTAGGTGGTAGTCAAATATTAGTGGGTGTCAAACACACACACACACACACACACACACACACACACACACACACACACTGTGCGATGGAGAGTGAGCTAGTCACACTTTCTAAAAACATGGAAACATGAACACAGTACATGAAAGAAAATAAGATGAATAAAAAACTGGTGAAGTCACAGAGCCAGGACAGAGAGAATCAGAGCAGCTGTTGCCATGGCAACCACTAGTATCATTTTACACTAATCTTATTAAAACACCACGGATTAGACAGATAGACACACTTTAATAAATCTGTGTTGTCCAGTGCATATTTAAATGATTAATGTAAATCGTTCCAAAGTGGAACAAAATAAACAACTCGTGTATGTGTGTGTGTGTGGTTTTACTAACAATGTCCTTTTTCTCTCTCTCTCCCTTTCCTCTCTGTCCCTTTTTCCCTCCCTCCTCTCTTCCTCGTTACTTTTATCCATGTTTTTCATGCACATTCTTTTTTTTTCTTCCTCATCTTTGCTTCTCTCTCTTCACCTTTCTCTTGCTACTAAAACTATTTCAATTCTCTTTTTCTTAATTAGCTCTGTCCCTACAATCTCTCTATCCTCTCCCACCATGCTGCACTGCTGAGTCTCTCTCTCTCTCTCTCTCTCTCTCTCTCTCTCTCTCTCGCTCTCTCCTGCAAAATGAGTCGTTTCCTATCTAAGCTGGACCCCAGGCGTGTCCAATGGGGGGCATTCGGCTCCCGAGTCCTCCGCACCAAGCCAGTGGAGTCCATGTTGGAAAGTGAGAGCAGCACTAAACTGGCACGTGTCCTGACGACCTTTGACCTCGTCTCCCTGGGTGTCGGCAGCTGCGTCGGAACAGGAATGTATGTCGTATCGGGTCTTGTTGCAAAGGAAATGGCTGGGCCTGGGGTCATTGTGTCCTTCATCATCGCTGCCGTAGCTTCCATCCTGTCAGGTGACAACATCCACTTTTTGTTCTGTAATATCAGATTGATTGTAGTACAGAGTGTAGTAAAGAGTGTGACATATAATGTGATATATAGTGTGGTACAGAGTGTAGTAAAGAGTGTCACATACAGTATAGTGTGGTATAGAGTGTGATACAGAGTGTGGTGTAGAGTGCGATATATAGTGTGATGTTGAGTGTGATATATAGTGTGGTACAGTGTGTGATGTAGAGTGCGGTGTAGAGTGTGATACAGAATGTGGTGTAGAGTGTGATACAGAGTGCAGTGTAGAGTGTGGTACATAGTGCGGTGTATAGTGTGATACAGAGTACGGTGTAGAGTGTGATGCAAAGAGTGGTGTAGAGTGTGATACAGAGTGTGGTGTATAGTGTGATACAGAGAGTGGTGTAGAGTGTGATACAGAGTGTGGTGTAGAGTGTGATACAGAGAGTGATGTATAGTTTGGTACATAATGTGGTGTAGAGTGTGATACAGAGTGTGGTGTATAGTGTGATACAGAGAGTGGTGTAGAGTATGATACAGAGAGTGGTGTAGAATATGATACAGAGTGTGGCGTAGAGTATGATACAGAGTGCAGTGTAGAGTGTGATACAGAGTGTGGCGTAGAGTATGATACAGAGTGTGGTGTAGAATGTGATACAGAGTGCAGTGTAGAGTGTGATACAGAGTGTGGCGTAGAGTATGATACAGAGTGTGGTGTAGAATGTGATACAGAGTGCGGTGTAGAGTGTGATTCAGAGTGCGGTGTAGAGTGTGATACAGAGTGTGGTGTAGAGTGTGATGCAGAGTGTGGTGTAGAGTGTGATGCAGAGTGTGGTGTAGAGTGTGATACAGAGTGCGGTACAGAGTGTAACACAGAGTGTGGCACGGAGTGTAATACAGCATGTGGTGTAGAGTGTGATACAGAGTGTGGTGTAGAGTGTGATACAGAGTGAGGTGTAGAGTGTGATACAGCGTGTGGTGTAGAGTGTGATACAGAGTGTGGTGTATAGTGTGATACAGAGAGTGGTGTAGCGTGTGATACAGAGTGCGGTGTATAGTGTGATACAGACAGTGGTGTAGAGTGTGATACAGAGTATGGTGTAGAGTGTGATACAGAGAGTGATGTATAGTGTGATACAGAGAGTGGTGTAGAGTGTGATACAGAGTGCGGTGTAGAGTGTGATACAGAGAGTGATGTATAGTTTGGTACAGAATGTGGTGTAGAGTGTGATACACAGTGCGGTGTATAGTGTGATACAGAGTGCAGTGTAGAGTGTGATACAGAGTGCGGTGTAGAGTGTGATACAGAGTGTGGTGTAGAGTGTGGTGTAGAGTGTGATACAGAGTGCGGTGTATAGTGTGATACAGAGAGTGGTGTAGAGTGTGATACAGAGTGTGGTGTAGAGTGTGATACAGAGAGTGATGTATAGCTTGGTACAGAATGTGGTGTAGAGTGTGATACAGAGAGTGGTGTAGAGTATGATACAGAGAGTGGTGTAGAGTATGATACAGAGAGTGGTGTAGAATATGATACAGAGTGCGGTGTAGAGTGTGATACAGAGTGTGGTGTAGAGTGTGGTGTAGAGTGTGATACAGAGTGCGGTACAGAGTGTAACACAAAGTGTGGCACGGAGTGTAATACAGCGTGTGGTGTAGAGTGTGATACAGAGTGTAATACAGAGTGCAGTGTAGAGTGTGACACAGAGTGTGGTATATAGTGTGATACAGAGAGTGGTGTAGAGTGTGATACAGAGTGCGGTACAGATAATACTTGCCAACCCTCCCAAATTCCCTGTGAGACTCCCATTTTTCACTCATTTCTCCTGATTTCCTCCCACAGGCAAAATTTTCCCACAATTTTCCTGAATTATAAAAAAAATTCAGACTGTCCCTGTGTGTGTGTGTGTGTGTGTGTGTGTGTGTGTGTGTGTGCTTGTGCTTTTACATGCATCAATGTGTAGAAGAATTGCCAGAACTGTCACATATCTCTCTGCCATAAGACAAGAAGAATCGTGTCTCTGTTTCCCATGCAAATTCACACACACACACACACACACACACACACACACACACACACACACACACACAGTAAGGGACTCAGCAGACCAAGATGTTGGTTGAAGTCTACAGTCATATCCTTTTAATAAAGCACACTGCTGTTTTGTTATTTATTCATTCTTTGTTGTTATTTATGAGTGATCACTTTACTGTGCAGAGTGTGGTGTAGTCTGTGATACAATATAGTATAGAATGTAATACAGAGTGTGATACAATGTGTGATACAAAGTGTGATACAGTGTGTGATATAGTGTCTGATACAGAGTGTGATACAGAGTGTGATGTAGTGTGTGATACAGTCTATGATACTTCGTAGTATAGAATGTAATACAGAGTGTGATACAGAGTGTGATATGGGGTCTGATACAGAGTGTGATATATTGTGATATAGGGTCTGATACAGTGTGTGATATAGTGTGTGATACAGAGTGTGAAATATTGTGTGATACAGAGGGATAGAGAGTGTGATATAGTGTGTGATACAGAGTGTGATATAGGGTCTGATACAGAGTGTGATATAGGGTCTGATACAGAGTGTGATATAGTGTGTGATACAGAGAGATAGAGAGTGTGTGATAGAGTGTGATATAGTGTGTGATACAGAGTGTGAAATATTTTGTGATACAGAGGGATAGAGAGTGTGATACAGAGTGTGATGTAGTGTGTGATACAGAGTGAGATGTAGTGTGTGATACAGAGTGAGATGTAGTATGTGTGTGATACAGAGGGATAGAGAGTGTGATATAGTGTGTGATACAGAGGGATAGAGAGTGTGATATAGTGTGTGATACAGAGTGTGATATAGGGTCTGATACAAAGTGTGATATAGTGTGTAATACAGAAGGATAGAGAGTATGATATAGTGTGTGATACAGAGTGTGATATAGGGTCTGATACAGAGTGTGATATAGTGTG
>JAAGKR010013181.1:0-14581 GCA_011419295.1 Clarias macrocephalus
GTTTCCTGTCAATAGTCTGCGCCAACACTGCTGTCCTCTAGGGGGCGATAATGCACAAACTACACACAGACTCAAAACAACAAGAAGGTGAAGAAGCGATAATCTCACGTTGCTAGAATTTTGCAGATTTTTACGTTTCCGTGGTGAAACAAAACAAATCTGTTCTGTATATATTTGAAAATACTGCAACTTTTAGATGATTTAATGCTTGTAAAAACACAAATCCAGAGCGTGACGCTTGACACAATCGTGCTTTTCTTAGAGTGCCAATATTTTTAGACTGGCCTGCACTAGAAGACGCGTTATAACGCGTCCGGCTTATTAACCTTCATAAGAGGTAAAGCGCGAGCGCAAATAAATTATCGTGTGAAATAAACAGAAGCAACATTACCACCGAGGGCAGACCGGAAGTGCATCTCCTAACGCTTTATTATTCTCTCAGTTTAGCTAAACACAAAGTGACATTAAACGATGAACGTATTATTAAATGTATTAAACTAATAAAAGCCACCTACGTGTGTGTTGTGTGCGCGCGGGCTGTAAACACGCCGTGAGTCCGTAACACGCGCGCAGGACTCCGTGACCGCTCTTCAAACCGGCCGCCATGTTGCTTTCCCCGCGCCCTGTGAACCGGAAGTACAACGCGCAGCCGGACTACAGAACATCAACAGAGAACTACGACATCCATCGCGCGTGAAGGATAGAGATCATGTGACTGCTGCACGTGATACAGGCGGTAGTATTAGCCGCAAACTCATGGACGGAGAGAGAGAGTGAGAGAGCGCGCGCTCTACAGCCTCGGTGTACAGGTGAGTGTGTGTGTGTGTGTGTGTGTGTGTGTGTGTGAGAGCGCTCTACAGCCTCGGTGTACAGGTGAGTGTGTGTTTATATATAGCTGACACGTGAGGAAATACATTCTGAATCTGTTCATTACTCGTATGTGTGTGTGTGTGTGTGTGTGTGTGTGTGTGTGTGTGTGTGTGTGTGTGTATGTGTGTGTGTGTGTGTTCGCGCTCAGTGTACGTATGGTCAGATGTTTGTTGGTCAGTCACGTGATTCTCAGGTGGCGTCTCCACACACACACACACACACACCAGGGCAGAGGGACAAACCTGTGGAGCGCGAGACGGCGCAGGGCGGGTGTCCGAATACTTTTGATCTGTGCAGCGTGTGTTTAAGGATGAAGCTTGTGTGTGTGTGTGTGTGAGAGAGAGAGAGAGAGAGAGAGAATCTCACACAGGTGTGTTAATAGGTTTTTAGGTGCTATGACACTTTCTCTCTCTCTCTCTCTCACTCACACACACACACACACACACACACACACACACACACACACACACACACACAGGGGTTGGTTGACCTTCACACTCGGCTCCTACTCTGTGTCTCCCCCAAACCCGGCGGTCCCTGGGACACCCCGACAGTACACAGGGGTTAAACAGAGCAGTGCACCCCGGGGTGAGGACAGCGCCACCACACTGCCACCGCGCGCCACTGCAGCTCTCACTTCCTCTCTCTGTATGATGAGGCAGCAGCTTTCATTCTGTGTTAAAGTCCACACTGAGCTGAGCAGGCAGACCGAAAGAACAGTCATGTGATCAAAACATGTGATGGGTGTCTGGTCTCACACACACACACACACACACACACACACACACACACACACACACAGACGAATAGGACGACTAACACACACACAACATGATAGTAGAAGTTCTGATCATTATTCTCTTGGTGTTTTTCTGCAGGAGTTGAGTCCAGTCCGGCGCTGGAGACTGACCGCTTCTTCTTCACCCAGGGCTGAGTGTGTGTGTGTGTGTGTGTGTGTGTGTGTGTGTGTGTGTGTGTGTGTGTTAGTGTAAAGGAAGACCTGCATGGCATTGTCCTGTCCCTTTTAAACACACAGCTGCTTGAAGTCGGACATCTGAC
Source organism: Clarias macrocephalus (assembly GCA_011419295.1). Taxonomy (NCBI): domain Eukaryota; kingdom Metazoa; phylum Chordata; class Actinopteri; order Siluriformes; family Clariidae; genus Clarias; species Clarias macrocephalus. The sequence goes on from JAAGKR010013181.1 coordinate 1,930, forward strand.
CCCATGTTTGTGTTGTGAGTGTGTGTGAGTGTGTGTGACATGGCTGTGAACTCTGAGCCGAGTGATTGGGGCTACAGTGCGGATCATGATGAGGAGAATGTCCCGCTACTGGTAGCGCCACACCCCGGGGCGGGGCAGACTCGGGGCGGGACTTCGCTGTACGCTGCCGTGTTCATCGTGGTGAACGCTGCCCTGGGGGCGGGACTACTTAATTTCCCTGCTGCTTTCTACATGGCTGGAGGAGTGGTAGCTGGAGTAGTGCTGCAGATGGTGAGACACACACACACACACACACACACACACACACACACACACACACACACACACACACACACACACACACGCGCGCGTATAGACAGGGCGACGCCTCCTATAAAGAGAGTAAACACAGTAATTGAATTTAACATTAATCAGAATTATCTTTTATTTTTTTTACTGCAGTGTTTATTGATCTTCATCATCACTGGTTTGGTGATACTCGCTTATTGTTCTCAGGTGAGCACACACACACACACACACACACACACACACACACACACACACACACACACACACATGCACACAGTTTGAGGGGGAACATACACACGCTACACATTTGAACCCTGCAGTCTGGGGTGTCAGGACACTTTTTCAGCTCGTGTTATTTGACTGCGCTCTTTTCTGCTGCTGTTGGTGTGTGAGGATGTTTTCCGGCCCGACACTGGGGCAGTTATAAAGAACACGAGAAACCTGATGGACTGAGCAGAGCAGCACACACACACCTCTGGACTAGATCAGAGGACGAGACGGTCTGCAGGTCTACTGTCAGTTCACATCCAGCTCATGAGTGAGGGAAACAGTGTCTCTCTCTCTGTCTGTCGCTCTATGTCTGTTTTTCTTTCTGTCTCTGTTTGTCTCACTCACTCTCTGTCTCTCTCTTTGTCTCTCTCTGTCTCTCAGCTCTGAATGAGATGTTTAGCAGAATGAGGAATGTTCAGCTGTACAGAGGTGTTTGCAGTTCAGTTTCTACAGCACTCGTCACAAAGCAGCTTTACAGAAACAAAAATATTAGAGTCGCGGTGTCTGTTTCTCCCTGACTTCCTGTCTCATAGAGAGACTCCTCCAGCAGTTCTGGTTGATAAATGCGCCCCGTCGTGTTCGTGATTCGGGTCGTGACGTGCTCCCCGTTCCCTCCTCACGCCCCTGTAACTCTCTAACTCCTCTCTCTGCTTCTGGTTCTTCAGGTGAGTAACGAGGTGACATATCAGGAGGTGGTCCGCGCGGTGTGTGGGAAAGTCCTGGGGATCGTGTGTGAGATCGCCATCGCTGTCTACACCTTCGGCACGTGCATCGCCTTCCTCATCATCATTGGGGACCAGCTGGACAAGTGTGAGTGACGGGCACTAGAGCTCCCGCCATATCAGTCATAAACAGACAACAAACAATCAGACCAGGCTGTAATGATGTGTGTGGTGTTTGTTGTGGTGTTTGTTGTGGTGCTTGTGTCCCGGCTGTGTGTTCAGTGATTAACGCGATGGCTCACGAGGCGGACGCTACGGTCAGCTCTCACTGGTACACAGACCGCAAGTTCACCATCAGCGTCATGTCTGTGCTCATCATCCTCCCTCTGTCCATCCCCAAGGAGATCAGCTTCCAGAAATATGCCAGGTACACACACACACACATACACACACACACACACACACACACACACACACACACACACACACACACACACACACACACACTCTGTCTGATCTGTACGATCTGATCTGTCTGATGTGTCTGTCTGTCTACATCTGCACGTCTGTCTGATCTGTCTGTGTGTCTGTCGTGTGTGTGTGTGTGTGTGTGTGTGTGTGTGTGTGTGTGTGTGTGTATATATAAGTAAATGCCCTGATTAAGTGTGTGGTGTGTGTCCCTGTGCCCTGTAGTACCTTCAGCGTGGTCGGTACCTGGTACGTCACAGTCATCATCATCATCAGGTACATCTGGCCTGACCCAGAGATCTCACCTGGACTCCTCCCCACCAGGTTAGTGCTTCACTTCCTGCAGCTCCTCTCTATTAGTGATGAGTCGTTCATGAACGAGTCGTTCTTTTTGAACGAGTCTTTAACGTGACTCAGTAGAACGAGTCGTCTCAGAGAGTGATTCATTCATTTTCTACTGGACGCAAAGCATCGCAGAACCTCCGAGGGTTCTGTACAGGAAACAGAAATGAGTCGTTACTGCTCGAGTCTTTGGTCCGTGACTCCCATAAACGCTAAGAAGTGCAATAGATTCAAAAGAACGAACGACTCGGACTAGAAGATATGATGGTTTATAAAATGTCTTTAGCTGCACTGAAATATTTTCATTACTGGAACTATAGAGAAAGTGTGTGTATGTAGACGTGTTGGGGGTCTCTTTATTGAAAATGTAACATTTTATTTTATTTCTGGTAAAATTAACTAAATGACTCAAAAAAGATTCGTTCATTTTGATGAACGAGATTCAAAGAACCGAGTCACTAAAATGATTCAAACTTCCCATCACTACTCTGTACTGATCTCTACAGGAGATCTGACGTGTTTGTGTGTGTGTGTGTGTGTGTGTGTGTGTGTGTGTGTGTGTGTGTGTGTGTGTGTGTGTGGTTTTCCTCCCTCAGTCCTGAGTCCTGGACGGCCGTGTTCAACGCCATGCCGACTATCTGCTTCGGGTTCCAGGTGTGTTTAAAACATGCTGATGTTAACATGGTATATTATCGTCACCACAGAGACGCTGTAACACTGGCTGATTATTATGGGATGCCTCGATGCATCTCTTCAGGGTTGTGGTATTCTTCCCAGTGATTGTGTTCCCCCACTGTTCCCCCTCTGATATTGCGGCACGTCGGCTTTTTCTAAACATGGTCTCGTCTCTCTGGTCTGAGTGACTCAGCTGTGATGATGCAGAGTTAAAGACGACTGAGCTCGTAATGTCTCGTCACTGCGCGCGCAGACTAACCCTGATACACCGCGCGCCGCGGCCCGGGAAACACCGTAGTGAATGAACACCGCATCAGCGGATTGTGAGGAAAATGATGACGGAAATAAATACAGATTTATTTTATTAGTTTTTATTTTTTTAAACCACATTTTAGTCTCGTGTTTTTTCATCAACAATATTGCGTGTTGGTTTCGTCACTGTTACTGTTCACTGATATCAGTGACGTCTCGTCTTAGTCTCATCTTAGTTCCAGGGAAAAAAGGTGTCAAGGAATATTTTTGGTCATTATTTTCGTTAATGAAATGAACACTAATTAAAAGTTAATACTGCACCGACTGCTCGTATCTGTGTGTGTTTATCTGAGAGCAGATTATCTGAGCTCTGCCCTGAATGTCAATAAGGATAGAATTAAAACTGGAGTTGTGCTGGAGGTTTTGCTCTGTGCTCCTGTGGATGGCGCTGTGGTGCAGTTCCTCAGGTACTAAAGTGCACAATGTATAGCCAAGTGTTAATGTATAACTCTGTCTCTCTCTCTGTCTGTCTCTCAGTGTCATGTGAGCAGTGTTCCAGTGTTTAACAGTATGAAGAACGCGACTCTCCGGCCATGGGGGGGCGTAGTCACGCTCAGCATGATCATCTGTCTGTTCGTCTACACAGGAACAGGTGTGTGGCAGACACGGACAAACCTGCATATGATGACATCACATCCTGTCTGAGACAAAAGCCGATAACTCTGTCCCTCTCTCTCCCTCTCTCTGTCTCTCCCTCTCTCTGTCTCTCCCTCTCTCTGTCTCTCTCTCTCTGTCAAGTCAAGTCAATTTTATTTATATAGCGCTTTTAACAATTGACATTGTCGCAAAGCAGCTTTACACAATAAAAAGAAGTAAGTCTGTATGCAATGTGTATGAATCAAAATGATAAGATTGTCCCTGATGAGCAAGCCGAGGGCGACGGTGGCAAGGAAAAACTCCCTGGGATGGTAATAGGAAGAAACCTTGAGAGGAACCAGACTCAACAGGGACCCCATCCTCATCTGGGTGATAACGAATAGCAGGGATTGATCAACTTAATAATGTCTCTCCCTCTCTCTGTCTCTCTCTCTCTCTGTCTCTCTCTCTCTCTGTCTCTCTCTCTGTCCCTCTCTCTCTCTCTCTCTCTGTCTCTCCCTCTCTCTCTCTCTCTCTCTGTCTCTCCCTCTCTCTCTCTCCTCTCTCTCTCTGTCTCTCCCTCTCTCTCTCTGTCTCTCTCTCTGTCTCTCTCTCTCTCTCTCTCTCTCTCTGTCTCTCCCTCTCTCTCCCTCTCTCTGTCTCTCTCTCTCTCTCTGTCTGTCTCTGTCCCTCTCTGTCTGTCTCTGTCCCTCTCTCTGTCTCTCCCCGCCCCCTCAGGTGTGTGTGGTTTCCTGTCGTTCGGTTCCACGGTGAGTCAGGACGTGTTGATGTCGTACCCGTCCGACGACGTGGCCGTGGCCATTGCCCGAGCCTTCATCATCATCAGCGTGGTCACGTCATATCCCATACTGCACTTCTGTGGGAGGTGAGGGACACAGGGGTGGGGGGTGGGGGGATGGGGGATTGTTGTGTGTTGCCGAATAGTGTAGGATGGATATCTGTAAGATTAAATATATAAAGAGTTTGAGGATTAGAGAAACAAACAGAGGGAGGAAGAAAATGACAGAAGGAGTAACTGGGAGAATGTGGGGGGGGGGGGGGTGAATAAAGAAGAAAAGAAATGATGGCTGGATGGATCTACATGTGTCCCTGTGTGTGTGTGTGTGTGTGTTTCAGAGCCGTGTTAGAGGGATTGTGGCTGCGTTTTAACGGGACAGACGTGGACACAGACGTGGTGAGGGAGCGCAGACGGCGTCTGCTGTACACACTCGTCTGGTTCTTCCTCACACTCGTCCTCGCTCTCACCATCCCAGACATCGGGCGTGTCATCTCACTCATCGGCGGCCTCGCGGCCTGCTTTATCTTCGTCTTTCCAGGTACTGTGTGTGTGTGTGTGTGTGTGTGTGTGTGTGTGTGTGTGTGTGTGTGTGGTCGTCTCTGAGTATTGTACCTCAGTGTGTGTGCAACTGTACCCAAGTGACTGGTGCAGGTGAGTGTGTGTGAAATGAGTCGGAGTACAAGAGTGGGAGGGGCCGAAGAGCAGAGGGAAGGCGGAGCTGGGAGTGAGTTGAGCTGAAGCTCCATGATGTAACGGGTGTAACGTCCTGTGTGGACGTTACACCCGTTACATCATCATCATCATTCAGCACACAAGCAGATCAGCTGACTGTCTGTGACATGAGAGACCAGAGGAACATTAGTTATGATTAGTACGGCAGTGATGATGTTGGGGCTTGTGTGGGCGCACCTGGGTCTCCTGCGCTCTGAAGACATCACAGAATGTGAAACTGTCCATGAGGTGGAACCTCCTCAGATACTTCATGGAACTTTTGACTCCAGGGGCAAAGGTCAGCTGTATGACCTCCAGCTGGCTGCTCAGAAACCTTAAACACTGAGACGAGTAAATCCTCAGGAGTCATGATGTAGAGGAATTCAAGCCACCTGCCTGGTTCTGTACCAGAAACTCCTTCATCAGAGCCATGAGCGTTTACAAAGTGTCTGAAGTCGCCGCTTCCTGTTGGACAGAGGAACTGGAACGGCTGGATCAACAGGCAGCGCAGCCAGAGCCTGTAAAAGTGATGAACACCACAACTCTGCTGAGATCCAGTGAACACCACCGCGCGCTCCAGACTGCCGGAATAATCTACAGCATCGTCATGAGCGCTGAGTAACAGACGAGGAGCAGCCAGACGTGATGACGTCCAGAGACGCTCATGTCTCAATGATTAGCTAAAAGGCAGACAGGCAGGCAGACAGGCAGGCAGACAGACAGGCAGACAGACAGGCAGACAGACAGGCAGACAGACAGACAGACAGACAGACAGACAGACAGGCAGACAGACAGGCAGACAGACAGGCAGGCAGACAGGCAGGCAGACAGACAGGCAGGCAGGCAGACAGACAGGCAGGCAGTGCACTCCCATGGGTAAGCAGTAGGAGTGAACCCTGACAGCGAGGGGTTTCCGTGTGCACGAGCGCGGACTCGCACGCAAACGGGAAGAAGACGTGACGTGAATGTAATCTGGAGTTTATTAATAGTGTTAACAGCTGACTGTCCCATTACACACACTCACACAGAGCATGTTATACCAGTAAGTCTCTGTAGGCCAACAGTAATGTCGCAGTATACAGCACACACACACACACACACACACACACACACACACACACACACACACACACAGAGACATAACATCCATATTAACACTCTACGGAATAACAGATAACGCGGATGCCGCAGTTCAGCGTGACTCAAGCGAAGCGTAGTCAAATGCAGTGTGTGTGTGTGTGTGTGTGTGTGTGTGTGTGTGTGTGTGTGTGTGTGTGTGTGTACCAAAGATAATGAGCGTTGAGGCGCTGGAGGGGAAGCGAGTACTGCAAGTATGTCCACCAGGGGGCAGTGCTGCATGAGTTGGACCAGAATTTTACAGAGCAGCCATTTAGAGTCGTTTGTTTCACTGTAGAATGTAACGTTTGTTATTTTGTTTTATAAACTGTACGTCATGTTTTCTGGATGTTTTGTAATAAACACGTGTTTTGTCTTTAGGTTTGTGTTTGATTGAGGCCAAGATCTCCGAGCACGATGCGAGATCAGTCAGGTGCGTCAGTCCCTCTGCTGCATCACTCCTAAAGCACGACTCCATAGGTTTAAAATAAGTCTGGTGACATTTGATTTCATTAAAGATTAAGTATTGGCACTCATCATCATTCACGCGTTCGCGGTTCTGTGTCTCTCCGTGTCTCTGCAGCTGGCACGCGCTGGTGATTTACGGAGTCCTCATGGTCACGATCGGCGCTTTCATCTTCGGCCAGTCGACCACCAACGCCATCTACAGGGACATCATTAACCACTGAGACGGCTCAGGCAGCCGGGAGTGACTCGTTACTGTGGACACACACACACACACACACACACACACACACACACACACACACACACACACACACACACACACACACACACACAGAACTCAGCTTTAAAACGCCAACATGTTGCACAAAGAGTCTGATGTCTTATAACACCTGATAGACTGTACAGCATGACGCCCCGTACTGTAACTGTGGGGAACTTTACAGCATCCAGTAACACTACACACACACACACACACACACACACACACGTGTACACGGGTTTATTAGTTCAACTTTAACCTGCATGTTCATATTTAATGTGGAAAGTTTTTTTTTTTTTTTTTTTCCCCAAAGTTCTAATCATTTCTTTGGCACTTTATTCCTCTTCACATTCACGTGACCGTCACATGGTCCACTTGGGAGTATATAAAAAAAGATGTAATGCTTTAGGGATGTTTTAGAGAAGATGTGCAGTTTTTAACGGTTTATTCCAGAATCCTTGGCGGGTGTGGTCAGGGCGGGTAGTTATTTCAGTTGGGAGGTGTTCACTAAAGCTGGCTAGCTCACAACCAGCTAAAGAAGTTAAAGAACACTTGAAAATGTTGTTATTAAAAAGGGCTAGCTGGCTAACATTACACACTGGGGTCAGTGTATGTAAACAATGATTTATTAGTAGTAGTTTAATCTTACATTTGTACTTGAAGTAATAATCTGATGATGAGAGAGAGGGAACTCGCACACAGTCTCTCTGAACTCAGCGGCGCAGGATTCGGTGCTGTTTTAGCATGTCTGAGGTTTACACTTTTATGAGGTGAATGTGCTGTACAGCAGCTCTACAGTCTCATCACGCTGTCGAACAGCACCGCCGGAGCAGGACGGACCTCTCTGAGGACACTCGGGTGTGTCCTCTCAGTTTTATACGGTGATTAGATTTCATTCCCAGAGAACTGGTGTAGCTTTCTTCAGCCGATGCAGAGTGATGAGCTGTAAGGTGCAGGATGTTCATCAGCACACGTCTCATCATGGACGGTTTTTAAAATCTTTGTTTGAACTCAATAAAAATTATTTACGTGCTTGATTTAGCGGAAGTGAGTGTGTGTGTCGTCTCAGAGGAGGAAGAGGAATCATTTCCGATCCAGCGATCTTTATTTTGTCAGAACTGAACATACTGTAATTACGTAAGGGCATATTTACTGATGAAGGGAGCGTGCCACACTTACATCCCCTCTTTACTACCGTTATTTAATTATGCGATTTATTCAATTTTTTGTTGGTCAGTTTTCGATTCAGAATCCCTGCACTTTATAAATACTGTAGATAAACGTAAACAAAACCTTAAACAATCTAAAAACACAAAACCGCTCCCATGTCCTGCAAGGTACACACACACACACACACACACACACACACACACACACCCCGTGTCACCAAATATACTCAAAGAAAAGTCGCTAGATGTTGTTAAATGACATCACAGACTAATTTGCATATTGATACACAGCTCTACAGCTGGCCGAGGTGGTGTGTACGCAGGTATGCTGGCAAGAATTATATCTAATTCTCTTAAATATTGTAAATTCATATATTTTTTATTTTATAATGAAAGACCTTTATCACTTAAAGAGTTTTAGGCTAATTACAATTCAACACACACAGTGTGTATATTATATCTGCATGGTGGTGTGTGTCCATGCCAGAGTGTGAAACCAATGGAAACTGACTCTGTGCACATTTACAAAATAACTTCTGGATGTCTTTTTTTGTTTGTTTGTTTTGGAGGTGCTGGGCAAATCAGCGTGCAATTAAATAAAGTCTTTTAAATAATAAACAGTAAAGTAAGATGTGGATATTCCTGCGACTGCGCCAACCGAATGTGTGTACGAGAGACACTGGACTGTTCCACCGCACTGGTTTAAATTAAACTTAACCAGATGCAGGTTATTTTTTTCTCAGTTTATCATCAATGTTTAATAGGTTATTGGACTGTTTACATGTTTTACACACACACACGTATAATATTCTGTATATAATAGCATGAAGAAGTCTCAAATATTCTAGATTCATTACACATGAAGTGAAATATTTCAAGACTTCTTTTGTTTAATTCTGATGATTACGGCTTAAAGCTCATGAAAAAGAAATAATATTTGAGTTTGAGTAAATTACTATTTAAACTGTGTTTCTCAGTTCACACATGGGGAAGACTGCGGCCTCCTGAAGCATATTCATGGAAAGGTTGACTGGAAAACTGTGGTGGGAAACGACGTACAAGCGACAGCGACGATGATGTGTTCAGTAGATTGTCACACAAAGCTGATCCATGAACTTGAGAAGGCTGGAGTCAGTGTGTCCACAGCCACCGCGCGCACGTCTTCAGGACGCGGCTACGACTGCGGCGTCTTCTTTTCTTTACATGCTGATTTCCCTTGTTGAAGTCTTCTTGATGTACTGTATGGAAGTAAAAGTGTCTCAACTGTTTTCATGTATATAGTCTCCTACACCAAAGTCTGAAATCACGACACTTTATCTCAAACTCACTCCGTTATTATTCTGGTGTAACCTCAGGCTAATCTTTAGCATTACACACCGAAGGATGCTGCTTCCATTTTAAATGGAAAATTGTTCCTCAAAGACAACATTAAGGTCAAATGCATCTCTGGCCAAAACCTGCTCCGCCCCGTTTGCATCTTCTCATCCTTATTGTTTACAGTACAGGAACTCAGGGTCATTTGGGGTTAAACACTCAGAGTCCTGAGGTTATAAACAGTGTCGCGGCTCCTCCGTCTCCAGCTCGGGCTCATCTTATTCGCTATGAGCATCTCTCTGTGTGTGTGTGTGTGTGTGTGTGTGTGTGTGTGTGTGTGTGTGTGTGTGTGTGTGTGTGTGCTTTGCTGTTTTTTTAAACAGAGCTTGTCCTTGTGCTACAGAAGTTGACTTTGGAGTTATCTCTGTGAAAAATGTGCCGAGCTTCTCCTCCTGGTTTGTTGTTAATGGCTGTGTTCAAGTGCAGCGTCGGCACATCCCTGATCACTCGGGCCCTCTGTAGAGCGCACTTTACCTATTACTATATCAATCAAGCCGCTTCCAGAAGCATTGTTCATAACCTGTACAGATTTCCACACACTCACTCCACCGAACACTGTAATGACTAGAGCTAGCTAAAGTCGCTAATGATTGATTGATTGATTGATTGATTGATTGATTTCATTATGTCAGGCGATTTGAGCTGATTGTGTTATAGACGCCTGTTATAGCTGACACGAGCTGATGTTAGATGCTGCTTATGTGTGGCAGTAGAGAGTCACATGATGAGACAACATTCAAATCCAAATTGTTATTAGTCACACACACACACACACACACACACAGACACACACACACACACACACACACACACACACACAGACAGACAGACACACACACACACACAGACACACACACACACACACACACACAGACACACACACACACACACACACACACACACACACACACACACACACACACACACACACACACACGTACGACGTGCAGTGAAAAGCTGACACGACTCTGTGACCAGGTGACAATCTACAGCTGCACTAAAGTAAAGTTAAAATGTACTAATACAGAATAGAAATAAAAGGAATAAAATATAAAAAGTCAAATCTAAGAAATATGAAAAAATATAAAAATTTGAAATATGTAGTATTGTGTAATGATGATGTAACGAGTTTGTGATGTACAATAATAACGTGTGTACGGACGCGAGGAGGCAGTTATGAGTGTCAGAGTGAACGAGTCCATGATTGATCACGTTCATCAGATTTATTAAAAGACTTTATTATCATTATTATAAGACCCTTTCTATGTTCATCATAACTGGTTTGGCTGCATGCTGGGTAAACTGAGTAGTGGAGGCGGCCGTGTGGCAGGACAACAGTGTTTAGGGGATTTATATATAACGATAAATGCAGAAACTATAATCCACAACATGTACTGTGTAGTAACATGAAGACTGTATGTGCTGACACTTATAAGTTACACACTATAATATTCAGTAAGGTACCTTTATCTTTGATTTCACACACACACACACACACACACACACACACACACACACACACACACACACTCACTCACACACTCTGTGGTGTTCACTTCACGTGTGTAAATGAGTCCTCGTGATGCCAGAGCCGCTCTTTCACACTCCACAGATGTGATGTGCTGGTGATTCAGTACATTCAGGTGGTCATGTGACTTCATTTTATCTCCACATGACGTTGCTGAGTCTCGACCTGAGCGACTGAAGCGACCCCAGATCATAACACTGTCTCCAGAGGCTTGTACAGTGGACACTATGCATGATGGGAGCATCGCTTCATGCGCTTCCCTTCTCACCCTGACACGCCCATCACTCTGGAACAGACTCAGTCTGGACTCATCAGGTCACATGACCTTTATACATCACTCCAAAGTCCAGACTTTATGATCACTAACAAACTGAAGACTTTTTTCTGATGAGTCTCAGTAACATGTGGTTTTCTTATGGACACACAGCTGTTTAGTCCCAGTCCTGTGAGTCCTCATCACATGTCTGTGTGTGTGTGTGTGTGTGTGTGTGTGTGTGTGTGTGTGTGTGTGTGTGTGTGTGTGGTTGCACCTTCACTAGAGTGTTTAATCTATCTTCTGTGTCCAACATGTTGACTAGTTTTACTTTAATTTTAGAAAGATTACACCAGCAGCTTGTTTCTTTCACATGTCCGCTCAAGGTAAAGTGTTTTAAAGTCTCAAAGTTTCAGAAATGTAAGAAACTAACACTGTGTATCATCCTCATCATGGTAGAGCAGGGTGGCGGGAGCATCGCGGTATGAAGAACAACAGAAGACAGAAAGTCTAAGTGGAAATGAAGAGGAAGAGTTTGTACTCTGATATTTATTTCATTAAACACAGCACAGCTTCAACAGGATCCGTCTCATCATAACATCAGGGTGGAGAGAGAAGAGAGAGAGAGACAGAGAGAGAGAGAGAGAGACAGAGAGAGAGAGAGAGAGACAGAGAGAGAGAGAGACAGAGAGAGAGACAGAGAGAGAGAGAGAGACACACAGACAGAGAGACAGAGACAGAGAGAGAGAGAGACACACAGACAGAGAGAGAGAGACAGAGAGAGAGACAGAGAGAGAGAGAGACAGAGAGAGAGACAGAGAGAGAGAGAGACAGAGTCAGAGAGAGACAGAGAGAGAGAGACAAAGAGAGGGAGACAGAGAGAGAGAGAGACAGAAGGAGAGACACAGAAACCTTAAAACAGAGAGAGAGGAACATGCATGACTGTAACTCTGCACTTGGGAGGTGTTTAAAGCTGAACAAGTGTGTGTGTGTGTGTGTGTGTGTGTGTGTGTGTGTGTGTGTGTGTGTTATTTTATATATTTTTATTTGTGATCAGTCACAGAGTTCAGTCTGAGGATACATATATATATATATATGACTGAATTAGTTCAGTGAGGAAACAAGCACGTGCACGTGGACCAAATGGGAGGGGACGACGGGGTCAAAGGTCAGAGATCAGACAGCGGGATCCTTGCACAGGACCATCTCCAGTTCAGCACGGAACAGCTTCCCTCCGTCTGACAGAGACATGATGCTCTGCTTTGAAGTGGCCAGGGTGTCTGGGTCAGCCTTCTGCTCACACACACACACACACACACACACACACACGCACACACACACGCACACACACACGCACACACACACGCACACACGCACACACA
>JAAGKR010013182.1:0-14576 GCA_011419295.1 Clarias macrocephalus
TTTGGTTTGTTCCACCAAGAACCCTGCAACAGACACAGAGTTCTCCACGTGCAAAATATTCCAAATAGAACCCTTTAAGAAATCCAGAACCAATCTCAATCAGTAGAACCCTTAAATAAACTTTCATTATAATTTGATTTCTGGCTCAGCACCACAGAGGGCAAAAGGTGCCAAACAGAACCCTTTGTTAAATTAAGAACCAATAACCATCTGTAGAACCCTTAAGAAACATTTATTGCAGGAGTTACTTTCTGCTTCAGCACAGCAGAGAGCAAAATCATCCTTTAAGAAATCTAGAACCAATCTCCAGCCATAGAACTCTTAAAGAAACTTCCATTGTAGGTGTTGTAAAGAAAAACAGTCTTGTTAATTTCTGCTTTAACACCGCAGAGAGCAAAATATTAAAAGTAAAACCAGTTGGGAAACCTAGAACCAATAACCATCCATAGAACCCTTAAGAAACTTTTATTGCAGGAGTTAAAGCTGGAATTGAAGAAATCTGGTTAGTTTCTGCTTCAGCAAAGCGGAGAGCAGAGAGCAAAATCATCCTTTAAGAAATCTAGAACCAATCTCCATCCATAGTACCCTTAAAGAAACGTTCACTGTTGGACTTGGAGTTGGAAAGAAAAACAGTCTTGTTAATTTCTGTTTTAGCACCGCGGAGAGCAAAATATAAAATATATAATCTGTTGGGGAATCTAGAACCAATAACAATCCAAAACATTATTTTGGGAGTTGATGCTGAAAATAAAGCAGTCTGGTAAGTTTCTGCATCAGCACCACGGACAGCGAGGACAAATATGGGCCTGTACTAGCGTTAGTACCCGTCATTGACCCGTGATTGAAAAGAGTTTGTATAAATAGTTAAAAGTTAAAAGCTAAAAATAAGGTGATCGGCTTTAATGTAGGCGGCACGGTGTCATAGTAGTTATCCTTGTCAGGCACTAACCAGGGTCCGGGTTTGATAGCTTATTTTAAAATAGATTGACGAGTAAAGAGTTTGTAGAAAGAGTTAAAAAGGTAAAAATAAACATAAGCTAATCAGCTTTAATTTCCGGTTGAAGTCCACATACATGTTTACTTGTCTTTCTGTACGACAGAACTTTCTGCTTAAGTTATTAATGCAAGGGACAAAAATTTTGTAAGGTTGCGTAACTTACGCTTTGTTTGCGCTGAGTTCTACTTCTTTTATTGTTTATTGTAGTGAATCAGATAAGAAATCGCAAAAGTAGACTGGATAAAGATTTTTACAGTTTTTTCTTAAAATGACTCCAGCATGTAAATATTCACTTATACCAGTTACATCGTGGTATTTCAGGTGAAAATATTCAGTTTAGCTTCTCTAATTAATAACTACTAATGCAGGTGTTTGCAAGGAAGTAGCTTATTAGTACAGTGGAACCTCGGATTGTGAGTTGTGAGTGTTCCGCAAGACGAGAAAAGATTTTTTATAAATTTTGACTTGAAAAATGAGCAAGTGTTGGTTTCATGTAGCACACACACACATACACAGCGCCTGCGCTCACAAACGGAAACACTTATCTGTCAGGATTTACTTTTTACTTTTTTTAAAGGTAAAGTGCAGGTTAATTTGTTTTATTTTTACTTTATATTTTGTATTAATTATTTTTATGTATATATTTTTTGGGTTATGGAATTAATAATTAGAGTTTCCATTATTTCTTATGGGAAAATTTCGATTTGGTTTACGGGTGTTTCGATTTACGAGCCCACTTCCGGAATGAATTAAATTCGTAATCCAAGGTTTCACTGTAGCTTATTTAAAAGCAGACTATTAAATCCGGCAAATAACTGTTCATAACATTGCTTTTACTTAACATTTTGATTTAATTTATGGTGCATGTTAAACTTCAGGAAAAAAAACAAACAAAAAAAAAAAACTAAGGACTCCCAAAGTTTTATCAACTTCTGTTTAATCAATTTTGCATGATGCTTTGGCAAATCTGGCTGAATAGACATACTTACAGACACAAACATACGGACAGAAATTCTTCTGAAACTGGTTTCAGGTATTCCAATGTTTGAAATATAAACATATCATTGAAAGAGTGAGTTCTGACCAATGTAGAGACTAAATCTTTCTTTTATTTATATAGTTGAAAAAGAACTGGACAAAACCTCTGTGACGTCACCCACAGGTTTTCTGAAGATCAGTTTTGAAGCTATGGCAGCTCTGATCACCTCCGTCTTGGCAGGAGCTGCTTCCACCAAAAGCTTGGTTAATCCAAAAATGGGCAAATAGGTGGAACAAACAGAGCCAAGCTGTTGGTTGGAACAAAATCCTACTTACCTCAGTTAACACAAGCTGAAATTCTAAGGTGGCAAATGTTAATATATATGCTGTTTCTTGCATTTGATTAAACACGTTTCAGGTCCTACTTTTCATGTGGTACTATAAGTTAAACTACAACAATTCTCGTTCATAGCTGCGTTACAGATAGCTAGCGGTTTGATATCTGCAGTGCAGCTATTGTTACCATGCTGTAAACATTTATTCCTGTTGTGAATTTCGACATTTTAACATGGGGGCCTATGGAGATTGACTCACTTTTGGAGCCAGCATCCTAGTGGTCATTTGAGGAAATACATGCTTTGGAGCTTCCGCATTGAACTAATTTACATTTACAGCTGTGTTACATAGTACATGATTTTTGAAGTTATAGCCATCTTGATAATGATACGTAATGCTTGCCCTGAGTTTCAAAACCGCAACTGTTTTAAACAATGTTACGTGTCAGTGATTTTAATTTGCATTAAATGCGTGTGTGATATGACAGAATTAAGGTTAACAAGGCCCAGTCCTTAAAATTGTTGGACAGCCATATTTTGAATTTGTCTTTAGATTCAGATTTAAGTCAAAGACATTTTATTATTTATTTGACTCCAACATACAGTATAACCTACGTAAACATCTGTTTATGACTCACTAAGCAGCCAACAACTAATTTATTATAGTTAGCCTTATCTGAGAAAATGGTTTAGGCTTTTCTGTTGCTCTGAGTATTACTATGCTTCAAAAAGAATCAATTTTAAAAGTCTCACTGTTTTTTTTTTGTTTTTTTTTTACATCTACAGTATATTTGGCAGGCAAACCGCCAGATAGACCAGAGCATCTCAAACATCTGATTAAACGATCACTGCTAGACTTCCCCTCGGCCACTGTGTAAAAGTCAACACTCTTTCTCAGATTATACACGCTGGCACGGTGCTACACTATGTGTTCCCATCTTATTTTATGTACCTGTCACTTTTACCTGCTAAGACAAAGAGAAAGAGAATTTTGTCATAAAGGGTTAAACCAAGGCACAGTCACAAATTCATAGGAGTGAAGTGTCAATCAGTATGTGTTAATTTATTACAAAGTGTAATAAAAGTACATGCATTCATTATACATACAAGGAATTTGTTTCTTAAAGAGATTTTGAATCATTTGCAAGAATGTTTTGATGCTTTATATTAATCACTTTGGACACTCACTTCAGAGAGGTATTTATCACATAAGCTGTATCGCATATTTCATCCTATGGAATTTTGCAGTTCACCACACTGCAGTTTTGTTTAAATTTGTATTTTATCCAAGGTTCTGACAAAAGTCTTCCATTTGCAGTGGATGCGCAATATGGTAGTATCAACAAAGTTGATTTACCACATAATCCTGTATACAGGGTCACGGGGGGGGGGGCCTGGAGGCAATCCCAGGAATGTTAGGGGATAAGGCGGGGTGTACCTTGGACAACGTCAACAAAGTGACATCATTAATTACATTTTTTACAATTACTTGCACAAGTTTTAATAGTCTGATTAAAGGAAGTGTAGCCTATATGCCTGCTGGTGTAAATGAAGGAGGTGTGTGTCTACCAGTCCCAGTTACTGTAAAAAACTATGGCCAACAGTATGTCTCCACTTATCCTTGACAGCATGATGTAAAATTTTTCAATGCTTAAACGGTTTACGCAACAGAGAATCCCACCGCAAATCGTTGTATTAGTATCCGTCATACCTCTAATAACTGATCAAGATTAAGCATGGCATCTTCTTAGGCAGAGGACACACACCCAGTCACCCACCCCACGTGAGGAAATTGCGTTCGACTTTGCAGCTTAAGCTGTTTTGCTTCTTATTGCTTTGCTGACTGATTGCAGCTTTCAGAAAAGAACACACTGCTTTACCTCAGTCAAAACTTAATCACACACGTTCATTTCCGTCTGGCTTGTCTGACTGTCTGCTCTTTCCTCTACAATCCTCCATCCAGAATCTGACACGCTAGCAAAAAAAAAAAAAAAAAACAGTGTGTGAGAGAAAGAATTGAAGAGAGAGAGAAAGGAAACGAGAGAGAGAGAGAGAGAGAGAGAGAGAGAGAGAGTACAGCAGTGTGATGCAGCTCCACTTTCTATACACATACCTTCACCACAGTGATGACGGTGGAAAAAATGATTCCTACCAGTTCACTCTCTCACCCTCCACACTCAAATCTTCATCCTGTTCAATGTTTAAAAAATAAAAAAAAAATGACAAAAGCTTTAAAAACAGACGTCTGGAAGGATGATAGAATGGTCACAGAAGGAAAAGAACAGTGGGAATAAAGAAAAAAGAAAAATGTCTGGATTTGTAAAGGTGATTTAGTCTAGCGATGGGGTGGGAGGGGGGTTCTTGGGTTGAGAGAGAAATGAAAAGTGAAAAATCACAAATGAAATTGGACTTTTCTGGATTAATGGAGAATATTTTGCATGAAATAGACCTCGGAATATGGCATGCAATTATTATGAGTATAACGTATGGTGTGTTGTGTGTGGTGAATTTAGGGCGATTGGCAGATGGCATTATGCAGAGCTACATTTGTCTCATTATACATCTGAGCAGTTGATGGCTGAGGGCTTTGTTCAACAGTGGAGTAACAATGGCAGCTCATTGGTGCTGAAGTTTGAACCCGCGACCTTGCAAGCAGTAGTCCAACGTCTTAACCTCTGAGCTACGTTCGAGTTTTGTTAAGACCTTGCCCTTGTTTGAATCAGCTCCAAATCTGCTGGCTTCAATGAAAATTCTAGTCATAGTGGTGAAAGGACCGTAGGCATCCAAGGCTCATCAGTATATAGATCACCATATTTAATGTTTGTGTGCATGGAAACACTGCTGTAACAAGAATATTAACCAGGCTGCAATGTAAAAGTCTATAAAATACTTTTGGATATGCTGTTATAAGAAACTAATCAACAACAAGATGCAATTTCATGATCAGCATGCCCAAAGACTAACTCATTAGATTCCACTAGAGAATTCCAGAAAGAATCCTAAGGACATCTATCATGTCTGAGACAAATACCAGGACAGAAGAGCAAGAACATAGTGAGAACATTCTTAAATTAAGATTCCGCGCAGGATCTCTCCTCTCTGTCAAAGCCCCTCACCATGAACACTGTATCTGCAGTGCCACTGGGCCTTGTGGGTAACTCCATCCATCCCTGCCGTCCCCTAGCCATCTGGCAGATGGTACTGTAGTATCCCAGCCGCTCCTGCCACACTCTGTAACCGCTTTTTTTTTTTTTTTTTTTTTTTCCCAAGGCACTCAGCCTCCTCATCACCCTGCTGCCCCTAAATCCAAATCAACTGAACCGAACTGAACAGAAATGAACTGAGCATATTAAACAGAACTTGCTCTAACCCTTTGTCCTGCGCTTCTGTTTCGGTGCACTTCAGGTCCTACCATATGTGGGTGTCTTATTTCTTTTCACCTCTTTCTTTTTTAATACTGCAGCGCTGATACTAGCCGGGTCCCTTAAAGAAAAGAGGTCATGAATGAGAGAGTCCTGTTATAG
The DNA here is from genome assembly GCA_011419295.1 of Clarias macrocephalus. NCBI lineage: Eukaryota > Metazoa > Chordata > Actinopteri > Siluriformes > Clariidae > Clarias > Clarias macrocephalus. Next base: position 5,835 of record JAAGKR010013182.1, read on the forward strand.
CCAGCATTAGCCATGTCTAGACTATCTAAAGGTGTGCTACAGTATGCGTCACATCAGACATCAACTTTTGTTGCCTGAAACCAAACTATTTGGAAAAAAGTAGATGACTTTGTAAGGAATAAAATGCAACATGATGTCTTGTTAGAGTGTTATAATAAAAACTAAGCAGGGTGAGGTGGTATTAGGTAATTTCAACACCACAGTACAAAAGAATAATTGAACCTATAACCTATAACATCCCTATAACAACCCTTGAGCGTACAGTATAACATCATGTACTGACATTATTTTTAAAAAATTACATCACTTTATTTGTTTTCGTCCAGTTAGAGATGTATGTGGATTGTGTTTCCATAGTAGCTGTAAGCATCCCATAACCTCTTTTTTAAAAAAAAAAAAAACTATTAATAAACATGTCCTCTCACCAAATTCTCTAAAATCTCAATGATTGCATGTTTTGCAAATCTGTTTATGTGTCACGTCCACTATAGTGGACGATTTAGAAAATATTGAATTAGAAAATACAAATCGCAATAATTTAAGCATTAAGCATTTACTAATGAGAGAGCTGCTGTTAATAAGAATTAATCAACACCTTCTGACTATTCAGAATTGGGAATTCTATGATATAAAAAGTGCTATGATATAAAATGTCATGTTAAAGTGTCATGTACAGTAGTATAACTGTATATTTGTAAAGATACAACAGATTACCAGATATTATTAAGATTATGGTCTAATTAAAATTCATTTTGCATTCAGGTGGAAGTATTTTGGTCAAACAAGACTCGATCTAATCTATGCAGATTTATGGGTCTTGCTCAAGGGCCCGGCTGTAGCTTTGTGTCAGTCTGGGATTTGAACACATAACCTTCTAGGCCTAAGGCAGCATAATCTTTCCTATCACCTATTCATATTCTTATAAATATTCAGCATCACTTCTTTCTTGTATGCATTAAATGCAGACCACATCTTAATGATAACTATGATTTATGTTTTCTAACTGCTGCTCTTTTTATTTATTTATATATATATATATTTTTTTTTTACCCATTTTAATATTTGTTTCAACCTAAATTCAGCTGGACAGTTGTCAAAATTAACACTTGTGTAATTTGTCAAATAGACCAACGTTTATGAAAAAAATGTAAAAAAAAAAAAAAAAAAAAACCCTGCAGCGCTACATTAAGATCCTGTCGTCTATTAGAAAGCGCTTTGCAATATTCTCAGAGCGGAGAAGGGGAAGGATTAAACAGATTGCTGTGTAAGAAAGAAAAGACAGCCAAGGTCCCTGTGAATGTTCATAGGATTAGAAAAAAAAATTCAACACTACAACCAAAGCAGTGGTTCAAACTATTTTAATGTGCTATTGAATTTTTGATTCTGATTGGTCATGTGCTGTTGATTAATGGTCTAATACAGCAGATATGACAATAGTTCTGGCTGCAGAGAAAATCACAGATTTGTATTATGGCAATATAATTTCTGCATCCGTTTCCATTATTTTAGGTCTCAGAATGTCAGACAGATGAAAGAAAAAAAAAAAAGTAAAAGAAAGTGCCAATTTCAACAAGGAGAAGACTTAATTTTATTAGGTTCATGTGAAATAATCATCCCTGAAAATGTCTTTTTGGAAGCGTTTCTTCGCAACCAGTACATACTAATGAGGACATTAGCAAATAGAGAAGCCTTCAGCAAATAAGTGTCAGTTTCATAATGATTCACACGAGCCAATTTGTTTGTAGAGCTATAAGCTTAGTCATAAAAATGGAGTTCCTAATAAGGTTGGACGTAATACTAAGACCCTCTTCTGGTTTCCTGTAGCTGATAAAACCATGCGCAGGCTTCACCAACCTGAAGGCACTCACTCATCAAACTCAGCTCTACAGTACAGTCTTGTCAAGGCCCAAGCATGAGTTGAATTAATCCACCGTGGAAGACGTCCCTCTGGGTGTATATGTGATTCACTGGCTGTCTTAAAAGGAAAGACCAAATCCAAAATCTTCCCAAAGCGCTAAACTTAATTATTTGCCTTTGTGAAATGTTTTATTTATTTATTTATTTATTTATGTTTTTAATTATGTGTTTATTACAAACCTTGGATTAGGTGAACAGTGCATAATCCAAGGCCTTTTGAATGAACAAACTGTAACTATCAAAGTGACCGTTTATTAGAAAGAGAGCGTTCTTATGCAGAAACCTTGCAGCTATGCTACTGTCAAGGCTGGTGGTCTGGAAAATTAATCAACACATTCTGATCTGAGAATTTAACATCACTGCGGTATAAACATAAATAAGGACTAAGAATAAAAATGCATTAATGATCCCTGGTCTAATAGGGTTCATCTCATGGTAGTAATCATGTCTTACTAGGAGTAGATTGCTGCGTTGATGAAATAAGGCACTCGAGCATGAAATGGGACTAACACAGGTAATAAGATAAGATGGAAATCAACCATTTTGCATGTAGCACACCAACTACATCTCGGATCCTGTGAGGTCTCACTTTTAGGCACATGCAACTCCTGATTTAACTGAATTGCACGTGGATGTATTGATGTGGTTGCCACATTCTGCTGGTTTGCTGGTTGTTACCACAGTGTCAGTCCAGTGCACTAAAAATGCAACAGTGTAAACATGTCAGCATGAAATCATAATCATAACTACAATCAGTTAAACATGGGTAAACAATTGTCGTACTTAGAAATTAAGAGTTCAACTAAAAGTTCAGGGGTCCTGATGCTGCTCCTTCTTCCTAGGCAGAGTCAAACCAATTTCTGAAATGTCATAAACAAGCTCCTCATTCCCAGGCAGTGTCATCTCAAAAGCCAAAGTTTCCTGATTCAGCTCATACTTCCTGTGCAGAGTTGAACCAGTTTTTAGAAGTCCTCTTTCCTGGTCAGTGCTGAACCAAAATTGTGAGGTTACTGATTCAGCTTTCCATCCCTAGACAGAGTCAAACTAATTTCCAGGTGGCCATGAGTAAGCCCCTGTTCCTTGAGGGTTCCTGAACCAGCTCCTCTTTCCTGCAAAGTTGAACCAAAAGACCAGGAGTCCTGATCCAGGACCTTCTTCCAGAGTAGAGTGAACAAAATCTCTGGAGGTTTTCATCCAACTCCTCTCTCCCATGCAAAGTCAAACCAATTTCCATGAGTCATGAACAAGCTTCTCCTTCCTGGGCAGAGTTGAACCATAATCTTAAAGCAGGGGTCCTGGTCCAGCACCTCTTTCTTGTGCAGAATTGACCGAAAAAGTCCAGGTTTCCTTATCCAGCTCCTGTGAAGAGTAGAGCCAAAAGTCCAAGGGGAATGGAGCAGCTCCTCCTTCCTGGAGAGTTGATCCAAAAGTCCTGTAGTGGACAAACGTGTTGCTCTGCGTTGCAAAGTTTCTCATGGATTAGGATCATGATTAGTGGTAGTAGTAGTTAGTAGTTTACTTGGACCTCTTTGCTCTGCAGAAAGTACTGACTCAGTGATAAGCTGTTGATCTTGCACCCTGTGCTCCTGGGACAGCCTCCAGGACCATCTTGATGCTATGGAATAACAAAAGTTAAAGATTGAAAATGAATAAAAGATGTGCTTTGTCATTTGTTCTTAGCCAGTATATACTTTAAAAATGATCATGATATCTGCCCTATTGTTTTCTCTAGCTGTGTGCTTTCTATTGAAAATGTGAATTGTGTCATTTGGTTGCGACTGATAATGTTTATATGAATAAAGTTGTAAAATATGTCTGAAAGCATTTATTTTGTGTCACAATGTAAGCGAAAGTGTTAAAGCGGCCTTCCCTTACCAGCTTCTTTATTTTTTTTATCAGCTAAATACGAATTATATAAAAATAAAATGGAGAACAATGTGTTTTGTTAAGACTGAGCTAAGAAGAAAGCACTATTACCTTTTAATTGCTCAGGATTGAAGTCAAAAGACTTGAAAATGTTTGCTGAATGAATGCATAAAAATTAATTCTACAAATAAATAAATAAATAAATAAATAAAGCAGGTATGAACAGAGCCATGAGTTTCTGATCTCTTGATTTCAATTTTATGTTCTTTGTAGAGCAAGAAATAACCCTCTACAGCTCGGCCAGTACCCTAGTCAGGCTTTCAGCTAATGAGAGAGAGAGACAGAGACAGGGGAAAAAAAGTCAGAGAGAGCGACAGTGAGTTCACAATGGCTATAATAATAAGGCTGTGGAGCTGTATCATGGCCTTAGGCTATCAGTATAATGAATAATGAGTTTGTGTCTGTGTGTTACGGTTACGTAACAAAAAACACAAAAAGAAATGACTGTATTCTACACACGCCGTCTTTCTTTGAACTCATACACGTGTTCTTTTTCTTTCAATAACACCTTTCCTCTTTAATCAGACTTCCCCTCCATCTTGCTGTGCACGCACTCGTCATCTTGTCTAGGTTGTGACTGACCTCTATTTCTGTTCAGCTCCTCGATTTTATTTATGCTTTCACCTCAAAACGTCATTGTGTTACAATTCTCTCATCAGTCACTTGAATTAATAGAAAAATAGTTAAGCTGGATATGACACACTTCATGCTTATTAATGTCAGAGCATGATACTGTAGTATGAATTATCACTTTAAAAACATTATTTCCCCCAGTACATGTATGATCACATACTGTATAACTCTGGTATGATTGACAATTCTGATCTCTTTGATTTTAACTGAAAGTCCCACCCACTTCCTTAATGACACACTAGTAATGTTTTGACCAGTGTTCTCATTTGGACTTAAAAGATGCATCCTCGTCTTCAAATGAATTGTAAAAATCATGTTAATAAATATTTATGAAAATAGGTTTTCGTCTGTACATTGGGCAAAACTTCGGAGGACCCAAAACCAGTCCCAGAAAATTATTTGTTTATCTGTCTGTCTTTCTTTATATACTGTATTTATGTCTGCCTTTTGTATGTTTTTCCCTCAAAGCATCACAGCAAAACTAGCTTGACAGAATTTAATGAAACTTTGCCTGTCCTTAGGTATTTGTCTGAAGTTAAACTTGCACCATGAAATCGAATCAAAATGTTGAGCAGAGGTGACGTTATGAGCAGTTCTGTGCCAGATTAGAAATCGCAAGATTTAACAGTGTATTGCTCATGCGTCAAACTGTGGGCGTGTCTTAAATCAAAGTTTGGACAAAAACAAAATTTGATGAAACTTTTGGAGTAATTAGAAATAGGCCTGAAGTTCAACCTGCACCATGAGTACAAACTAAATGTTATGTACCAGATTTAATAATCTACTTTAAAATAAGATGCTAATAAGCTACTTGCTAAACTGAATATTTTTACTAGGATTACTTAAAATTTTCACAGCTGAAATAATAGCGCTGAAGTGGTATAGTGAATTTTAATGTGCTGGAGTCGTTTTAAGACAAAACTTAATCCTTATATGATCTACATTTTCAATTTTACTCTCCAGTTACCAAATGGAGTGTATTTGGCTGACGACGAAAGAAGTACAACTTAGTGTAAACAAGGCGTAAAATACTCAATCTTACACCCTAAAAAATGCTGGTCATATGCTAGGTCATATTTAACTATAATGCTGTTTTAATTCTACCTCACAAATAGGTTATTATTAATTTTATGCTTTACATGTCTATTGGTAAAACAGTTTAAACAGCTAAATTACTTGGATATACTGGTCTATTACACAAAAAAAAAAGTTTTGCAAACCATACATATATGCAATAAACAACACCCAATTAATTGTACAAATCATAGAAAAAATATTTATATTTATTTTTCAAAAGCACAAGATCAGATAATACAAAACAAGTTCAACAGCGACATCATTACGATACGATTACTCAGAAGCACTAATGCCTGAGAGCAGTGCTGGTCATTAGCTCCCAACATCAGGATGTAGGGGTTCAGCCTCGACACTTCAGCCTGCTGGAGATATTCCACGGTGTCGGTTCCAACCTTAGAAAGAAATAAATTAAAGAAAGTAAAGGTTTATGGAAAAATCAAAACGGTTGGCTAGTATGCATATTTGTAAGAAGATTAGTGTTATGTAACACCTCAGCTTTTTGCTAACGCTAGCAACCTAGCTAAATGCTAGCGTCATGCTAACACTACAGTTAACAGTTTAGCTTTCATTCAACACTTCACCATCTTCATACACCCTGCAAACATTCTACAAAGAAAGCTAAAAAGCTCAGACATTTTTGCAGTTTCTTTCATACACAGGTGGGGTTCTTTGGTTTGGCTAGCTAGCAGCCACTGTCAGATAAACTAGCACGCCATAGCACAGAAAGTTTGAGGGTAACGTTAACACGGTAACATTAATAAATGTTACATACAGTGAACAAATTCAGTCATAGGTGAGTGAAAGTGTGCATACAGACCTTGTAGTTAACGTTTAAAAATTCTCTTAAATGCGTGAGGAGGAAGACCAAAAAGGACACGAAGCTGACACAGCCACTGAATACACCGGTGAACTTTGGGGGAGGGGAGTTTCTTGTCTGTGATGTTAGCTGTCACTAGCTAATCCAACTCCAACCCAGCAAGCTGGGTTAAACAAAAAGTACCCAATTCTCTGTAAATAACCCAGAAAAATGACCCAACAGAGGCAACCCAGCGTTTGGGTAGTAAAAATAACCCAGCATTTTTTAGTGTGTACAAAAGTTTGTTTCTTTGTATTAATAAGTTAGAGAGTTCTCCCGTACAGAAAGACAGACAGAAATGAATGTGGGCTTCAACCTGAAATAATAAAAATATCACTGATTACATTAAAGCTGGTCAGATTATTTTTAGCTTTAACCTTTTACATATTTCTATTCAACTACTTCTACTTTTCAAACTCTTTTCCCATCAACCACAGATACTTACACTTGTGTTAAATACAATTATCAATGTATTCTTGCCTTAATTAGTTCATTAATGAATATATGTGCAGTACTGTGCAAAAATACTAATAATAAAATCAAGTAGTCAAGTAATAGGCTTTTATTGTCATTTCAACCATATACAGTGACCATTTAAAGTTCCTCCAGGACCAAGGTGCTACAGTACATACATCATCATCAATTATAACTTTGTTATTGAATTAGTACAAACACAATTCTGATTTTTAAACATCACTACTCCACCAAAAAAATTAAAGTCACAGAAAATATGTGTAAACCAGAAAAGAAAGCAGCATATTTTGGTCAACCAAGACTCCCACACGCCTGCAGGGGTCGAAGGTCAGCCGCCCTGGTGGCACAAGGGGAACATAAAAACCTAGGTGGTTAAAATGCTCTTTTTTTTATGTTGTTGCTGATTGGTGTATGTAATATGTATGGTGTATGTACAGTATAATAACAAGTAGCTACATCCTATATTGAATGTGCAATATTTAGAAGACTATGCAGTATAGATATAGATAGTTATAGCTCATGCAAAGATAATCCTGGTGGTGCTAACATGCGTCTTTAGTCAACAGCCAACAGAGCAAAATTAGCTGTACTATCCCATCACTGTGACACTATAGCTAATACTGGATGTTTGTGAGTCTCAGCAACGTCTCAGGGGAAGCGCGTTAGCCATCACCCTCTTTACTGGTTGCTATTTGATACGGGAAGCAGTGGCTAGTGGGAGACTGTTGGCAGGTGACCAAATTGGAGAGAAAATGGATGGAAAATTCTGTGCTGCTGAAAGAAAAATAAATGGTGATATTTAATCTTAGACATAAAGACTGTAGGATCAGAACAAGTGTGTGATAGTTGGGGCTAAACATGAGGATAAAGTATAATACAGTCTTTATACTGTAGCTAATAGCAGTAATAAACTGTAAAAACAATTATGGAGTAATTAAAATAACTATGGGGAACATGTCTCAGCTCGATGCACAAGCCTAGGTCTGTGAGGTTCCAACAAGTTTCAGGCCAAATGGATGAATTCAGGGCACTGTAGATTATACGTTTATCTAATAACCCTTAATAAACTTTTTTTTTATGTTTATTATAATAAACATTATATATATGAAAAGGATGCTATTTTAAAATACCATTAAAATTGTCATTTTAATGTAATACTACCAAATATTAAGTATTACATTATAATTAAAATTTTATCATTATTTTAAAATAGCATCCTTTTCATTATCCAAAGTTTTATGCACCCATTAGTAAATGTATTCATTCATTCATTCATTCATTCATTCTCTATACAGTTTATCCTATAGATGGTGACGGGAAGCCTGGATCCTATCCCTGGAGACTCGATACGAGGTAGGGTATTAAATTGCAGGGCAACCCGCACACACAGACTACCGGAACGCCAGTCATCCTAATCTGCATGTCTTTGCACTGTGGGAGGAAACTGACGTACCCAGAGGAAACCCACCAGGCTTTCAATTAGAATCAAACCCTTGACCTTGGAGGTGTGAGACCACAGAGCTAAGCACTATGACACTGTGCCGCCAAAAACAATTATTATTATTATTATTATTATTATCATTATTATCATTATTATTGTTTTTGTTGTTGTAAAATGCATTTTTTATTTAGTAATACTTTATTTGTTCAGACCTTCTACATGGAGTGTGTCAAAACTTTGGCAAAAGAATAAAGAAGCATAACGCCATTTTTAGTTCTTCCCATGTTTTCTTTTAATATTTTAAGAAACAAGCAAACAGAAACCCTGTTTTCTTTGCCCCATGCTCTCGCTATTCAAGTGACAAAAATAAATGCTTCAATTGAAGTGAGAAGGTTGTATTAGGTTGAATTAGTTGGAT
>JAAGKR010013183.1:1287-13064 GCA_011419295.1 Clarias macrocephalus
GTGAGGATGTTGTTTGTGAGTTTGAGGATGTTGTGTGTGAGGATGAGGATGGTGTGTGTGAGGATGAGGATGGTGTGTGTGAGGATGAGGATGGTGTGTGTGAGGATGAGGATGGTGTGTGTGAGGATGAGGATGGTGTGTGTGAGGATGAGGATGGTGTGTGCATTCAGTTGGGAGTAAAAGATTTGAAACCAAGAAACTACCTTATAATAACTACTGTGTGTGTGTGTGTGTATGTGTGTGTATGTGTGTGTGTGTGTGTGTGTGTGTGTGTGTGTGTGTTTCAGACTGTTGTTATTGCCCAACTGAGCCTTGTGTTCCCATAAGCACTAAGTCATGAACCCTGAACACAGTTTGCTGAGACGCCATGCAGATATGTGTTTAATGAGACGATTATTAGTCTTGTGGGTTTTATGTGTAAAACACAGGATTAGTGAATAAAGTGTGAACTCAGTGGTGTCGAGTCACGTCAGTGTAAACACACTTTATCAGAAGCTGTTACAAACATTTCCAGATGAAGATGAAGGCTCGAGCCAAGACCATCAGGGAACATGCTAGTGCTTATGGTTAACAAGGTCCTGCTCTGAAGGACAGTAAACCTCTGTGTGTGTGTGTGTGTGTGTGTGTGTGTGTGTGTGTGTGTGTGTGTGTGGCAGTAGATTGTGCAGTTTCCCGCACACAAGATAACAGCAAGAGGACAATGACCGGCATCATGTCTGCATTAGCTAATGCACTAATAAACCAGTGTCACACTGAGGCTGTTTACACAGACGGTGTTACGGCACACTGAGACAGAACAGAAACATCTGGAACAGCTGCACGTTTACCTCGATTTACCGTATAAAGCGAGAGAAAGACTCTGTAAAATGATCATTACACTGTATCGAGCGCTAACTGGTGTGTTGCCTTTGAGTATTTCATTCACACACACTGAGTTTAAAAACACAACAGAAACATGTAAAGTTTAACCTGAGGTTTGTTTGATGTTTTACTAAAGAACCCTTCCATCTGATTAGAACTGAAGTGTAATCTTGCGTTCTCACAGCATTAGCACATGTTTTTAGCACAAACTAAGGCAGATAACCCTGTGTGTGTACAAACCGGAGATGAACTCGGCGTCTCTGTGAGGAGGAACGGGGGGGAATAACCTGATCTCTGACAGGGCATGGGGTTACTTATTCTACCCCAAACACACACACACACACACACACACACACACACACACACACACACACACACACACACACACACACACACACTTCATTTTTCTCTTAATCAGATATTTATTAGGCTTGTCACTGGGTGTTGTCTGACTCAGTGCCTGTGGACCTACTGTAGCTCCTGGATGTACTGAGGCCGGTTCCACTGAGAACAACATACGGGGGTAAAACCTCTGTTCACCTCATCATGTACTGATCCACTGATCTGCTAGAGCGACTGACACTGGGTTACTTTGGGTTACTTTGTGTGTGTGTGTGTACTCACACACACACACACACACACACACACACACACACAAAAGAAACATTGTATGTGTTTTTATTTCTATATAAAGATACCAGTAAAAGTAACACTATACACAGTACGTGTGCATTTGTGTGGATCCTGCAGTACAATGACACTCACATAAGACACACTGTATGGTTTTTTATTTATATATAGAGATCATCATACCTGTGCAAGTAACTGAATGTGTGTGTGTGTGTGTGTGTGTGTGTGTGTGTGTGTGTGTGTGTGTGTGTGTGTAGATATTAATGAGTGTGAAATCGGAGCTCATAATTGTGCCAGACACGCCACTTGCACCAACACAGCAGGAAGCTTCAAATGTAGCTGTGGACCTGGATGGATCGGTGACGGGATTGTTTGCACAGGTGAGACACACACACAAACACACAAATCTCTCTTTCTCAAGTCTCATCTTATAAGAGGAGACTTGGACACAAAGGCAGTTAGTAAGTACACAACTCATTGCTGAAATCTGTGTGTGTGTGTGTGTGTGTGTGTGTGTGTGTGTGTGTGTGTGTGTGTGTGTGTGTGTGTGTGTGTGACAGATCTGGACGAGTGCGCTAACGGCACACACCACTGCAGCCCAAATGCAGAGTGTATGAACACCATGGGCTCATACCGCTGTGTGTGCAAGGAGGGATTCGCTGGAGACGGATTCTACTGCTCAGGTAGATACGCACTTACATACAGTACACACACACACACACACACACACACACACACACACACACACACACACACACACACAGAAACTTATTTAGACTATATACCTGACACAATGTGTAACGCTGTAGATTTTGATGAGTGTGCGGAGAACGTGAACCTGTGTGAGAACGGTCACTGCCTGAACGTTGCTGGGGGTTACCGCTGTGACTGTGACATGGGCTTCATCGCAACACCTGATGGACAAGCATGTGAAGGTAGAGGAAGTGTCTGTCTGTCTTTCTGTCCGTCTTTCAGTCTGGCCACCTGTCTGTCTTGCTCAGACTCTGTCTGTCTTTCTTGCTTTGTGTCCTAAATAAGTTATGTAAATATGTCAATTAAATCAGTATTTCATTATTTAACTAATTAGTAAGTTATCTAATTATTGGTCAAATTAATGAAAGGTAATCAAATTATAAGTTAATAACAATAATGTATTATTAATTATGTACATGATGTCATGTGTAAGGAAATACATTATCATAGTAAGAAAAAACAGGGAAGCAAGATGTCTAGTACAGTGGAACCTCGGATTGCAAGTAACGTGGTTTACGAGTGTTCCACAAACCGAGCAAAGATTTTAAAAACTTTTTTATTCGGAAACCGAGCAAGTATTAGTTTACGAGCGCATGCTTCACACATGCGACTCTTATTTTGACACCGAGCATCACTCTCTCACCTTACCCCCCCCCAATGGTTTCACAAACACAAACTCTGCTCGTGCGTGCGCAATTTGACACAGACACATACACACACGCACAGACGCTCTCTCGCCTTTTCACCCCTCCCGGCTTCACAAACACACAGAAACTCTGCTCTGTCGCGATTCTTTTCAAAGGTAAGGTGCTGGTTCATTTGGGTTTTTTTGTTTTTTTTTTGGAAATGGAAACACTTATCTGTCAGGATTTATTTGTACTTTTTTTTAAAGGTAAAGTGCAGATTAATTTGTTTTATTTTCATTTTATAGATTGTATTAATTATTTTTATGTATTTATTTTTGGGGGCTGTGGAACGAATAATTTGAGTTTTCATTATTTCTTATGGGAAATGATGATTTGGTTTAAGAGTGTTTTGGAATACGAGCCCACTTCCGGAACGAATTATATTCGTAATCCAAGGTTTCACTGTATAGTTAAACCTTGGACTGCGAGCATAATTTTTTCCGGAAGTGTGCTTGTAATCCAAAGCACTATATTACTTAGTATATCAGAGTAAATTTGAATCCACAATTAATACAAAAATAATTAATACTAAATATTTTGGTAAAAATAAAACAAATTAACCTGCACTCTGTAAGGATTCGAATAGTTATCCTCACCATGCGTTAAAAAACAAAGACAACTCAGTCGGACATGGAGAAAACACTGCTGTCTTTCGTTTATTTACTGAAGACACTATAGTTCACGGTTGGTTACGCCTGTCAGCAAGTATAAATCCACAAGTATAAATCCATGAATAGCCGCTACGCTAATAATGAGCAGCCATGCATTTTAAGGTGCATCAGAGAGAGAAAAAAAGAAAAAGGGGGAAGGGAAGAGGGGTCAACAACCCAATCACCTATTGGCTGATCATTACATATCCCCCCCACTTAAAATGGGGGCTGTCCTCAGACTGAAAAAAAAAAAAAAGGAAACTTAACATCGCAAAAGTGTCTGTACAGCAGCAGTAAGAAACAGGTTTACATAAAGTAAGAAAAGATACAAAAGTAATACCACAGTACTGTCACTAATACATTTCCCTGTTCTACCTGATTATAATTCAGCAGTCTTTCGTATGTAATTTATATCAAATTAGCATTTTTTGCACTTTAACTCTTTCAGAAAGTATGATGTCATAAAGTAACTCAGAGACATATTAACTTAAGAATAAACCAGGTCACTATAAGACTTGAACACTTTCAATAATATCCACCTTCAAAATTCAAATAACTTATGAAACCAACCCTTAAATTCAACATAGACCTTAGGAATAGGATGGCAATTATACCTCAGAAAATAACATTGCTCTAGTATTTAAGTTAATGAGCAAGGTAGGGGCTTGCACACATACTTACATCCCAGCAACAGGTAGCCCTTGGTGTGTGTCTAGGGCGTAGAAGGTATGAGTGTTGTCCAGTGTTAACAGTCTGAGTATGTTTAGGGTGAGAAACACCTGCACGTTCAGGATAGTGAGGACTTGAGTGTGTTCTGACATAAGTGTGCTGCAGGTGTGTGACTTTCGCATCTCCCTCACATCTTGGACGAAGTCAGTATAAGTGCCTTTGCCTGGGCACCGGCTGAGGGCATGTAACCTGAGTCTCCGTGTGGGGCAAGGAAGAATTTACAGAGGGCATGGCAGCAGGCCCATTAGTTAAGGTTTTCTGATTGATGCCGTCCATGTACTGGTCTCGGACCCTGCTTCTCCAAAAATAAGGTCAAATCCATACTCCTCTTCTGTTATCCTCTACTTGGTTCCCTGGTTCCTCTGTTTCCATCAATGTATGTGGCATACCTTCCTGATACCTCCCTGATCTTATCCCAAGTGAAGAAGGGCAGCATGTTACATTCAATTCAATTACATTTTATTTGTATAGCGCTTTTAACAATTGACATTGTCGCAAAGCAGCTTTTAACAATTGATATTGTCGCAAAGCAGCTTTATACAATACATACATGATGAACACCCCCTTCAGCACCGTCAGCCACTCTAGTTAGCTAGTTAGTTTGGCAGAAAAACCTGCCGAGGCCTCTGACCGAGTGTGGGCCCTCAGCTTGACCGAATCCCCCATGAAACCCCTCGAATGAAACCCCTCTACGTTTCTTATCATAGTGTCGCTAAAGAGTCCTTTACATGGTCATATGCCTCCTGCAAGGCTGTGGTGACATCTTGCAGTCATAAACTGAGTCAGCCAGTTTAAGTCTCTGCCATACAAAAGAAATGCTGGTGTGTCCTCTGTGCTCTGATGTGGTGCAGTCCTTAGCGCAAAAGAGAACCATGGTAAGTCTGGACCCCAGTCTCTGTCCCGCATAAGTATAAGCTCTGATTGCTGTCTTGATTGTATGGTTCACCCTTTCTGTCTGGTTGGACTGTGGGTGATAGGCCGTGGTTAGTCTGTGGTCCGAGCCGAGGCCTGAAACAACTGTCTGAAAAAAATCACTTACAAACTGGATACCCCTACTTTTTTTTTTTTTTTTTTACAAACTTTTGTGCTGCAACCACTGCTATGGCCTCTTTAACAGGATATATTTTCACCCTCTTGGTGAAATAATCAATGAAGTCTAAAATGTATTCATTTCCCTGACTCGACCTGGGACATGTAACAGGCTACACATGGCAAAACATATTTTTTTACATCTCCCCACATACTGTACCTGGCCAGTAGACCCGCTTCTGTAAATGTCCCACAGTCTTTGATATGCCCAAGTGGCCAGCCATAGGGTGGTCATGGAAGTACTTCAGCAGAGTAGTGCTTATGGTACGTAATAACGTAAGTCTTTATCAGGAGCAGGAAACTCTCTTGTCCAAGTAGTAGATTATTCAATCCTGAATTCAGAAATCTGATGAATCCACACAGGATTTGTTCTCCAGATCAGTATACAGTGCTGAAATAACTTGATCTGCCTGTTGGAGCAGATGTAGCTGTTTCTTGTCTTCCAATATTAGTACTGGTTTCTACCTGAGATTTAATGAGGCGACTTTAGCATAGGAGGGTACCAAGTCCACCAGTTCACTGGGGTCGCTGGCAGGTTTACGTGACAGGGCATCTGGCACTAAATTTGCAGAGCCTGGTCTGTGCACAATGTCAAGGTCAAAATCCTGCAGACATAAGCACCATCTTGCTAGCTTATCCGATGGCGATGGTCTGGTCATCAACAACCTTAAACTATTGTGGTCCGTCAATACTCTAATACTCTACTCTAACCAAAGCACGGTAGGGGGGGGAGACATACTGGCTTTGATGTCCCTGTATCTATGATGTGTTCAACTAAAGAGGCGTGCCCCAGTTTTCCCTCAAATAGTTGCGCAAAGTCTCCTAGCAGATTCGCCAGCTTCTCCTCGTCAACCTGAGGTAATGCTGCCTGGTCCACGACAGTGCCAAGGTAAGCTTGGGTATCCTGAAAAATCAGGAAAGCTACATCTGTCTCCAAATCTTCAAACCTTTCCTCAAAAAGGTATGCCTCTGGCACTGAAGAGGCATTGCCTCCAAGCCTTACACTACCAGTTGCTGGGTGAATATGAACATCTGCTTGAATCATGAAATCTGTTCCTAACAGAATGGAACAAGATAGGTCTGGAATCACAGCAAAATGATGTGTGAATAGGTGTCCCAGTAACAGAACATGTAGCCACACAACACCAGCTGTGGTGCACCTCTTTGAGTCAGCCAGCTCAAGTGGGAAATACTTAAACTAAATGAAGTCCTCCCCATACACTCACATCACATCACAAAGTGCCTTCCTGCCTTCTCAGGCTGTGTACTGGTAACTTATCCCTCGTAGGTTACTATTGCCTCCACAGTCTGTTCGTGTCCTCTCTTCTCCAATAGGCTTTAAGGATTCGCGATGGTGTGTCTACCAATCATAAGTGTGCATTCCATTTCACTTCCAAAGTTCTATCCTTGCCAGTCTCGGGCTCTACACGCCACTTCCGCCGACGCGGTCAGACACACACACAGTCCGGCTGCACACCGCCTCAGCCACACAGAGACACTCGAGAAAATCCAAATAGGAATATAATAAGAAGTGATAATAGTCTCTGTTGCACGTAAACGAGATGCCGACACGCTGCGCCGGGAAAACTTTTCCGCCACACAAGCTCCCGTCTTTAACTATCCTACAAGTCCGCGGTGAAAACAATAAGCATTTGATGCACTTAAAGCATCAAACGAGAATTCACGGCACACGTAACTCACAGTATGATCCCCGTCCCAGCTTTCTCATCCGGGGAAATGTTCAATCACAGTCCCGGCGCCATTTGTAAGGATTTAAATAGTTCCTCATCGTGCTGTAAAAAACAAAGACAACTCAGTCGGACTTGGAGAAAATACTGCTGTCTTTTGTTTGTTTACTGAAGACACTACAGTTTACAGTTGGTTACCAGGCTTAATACTAGTCAGCAAGTATAAATCCACATATTTCCATGAATAGCCGCTACGCTAATAATAAGCAGCCATGCATCGTGAGGTGCATCAGAGAGAGAGAGAGAGAAAAAAAGAAAAAGGGGGAGGGAAAGGGGTGGTCAACAACAATCACCTATTGGCCGATCATTGCAACTCACACACACACACTAATGAAATCACTGTGGGCAAACTGGAATCTTTTAAAGTGAACCTCTCTAATGTGACGTTGCATTGTTAAACAGATTCACCTCCAGCGCTGCTACTTTTTCTTATTTTCTTCCTGGAGGCTGTTGTTTCAGTACAGTTACTAAGGAACAGTCACTACACTTGGACACAAAATTAAAAAATGCTTTAAGCACACACACAGTGTAAAAATTTATTTTAAAACTTTGCTCGTCTTGCAAAACACCCGCAGACCAAGTTGCTTGTAATCCAAGGTTTCACTGTACTTTGCAAAAGTCACATGCAAATAATTTCTGTAGAGAAAGGTCTTCAAAAAAAGAAAACTCTACAAAGTTGTGCTGTGACAATGCTTGGAGACCCCTTCAGTCTCAGGTACATTATGCGCAGTTGTGGTTTCATAAGGAAATGACCTCCTTAAGGTTTATTGAGACAGTTGAGTTGCACTCTTAGGTGCAACTCAACTGTCGCACCTGCTTCTTTTTGGGACGCACTGGGTTGGTGGTTTACATTTAGTTCTTTGTCTAAAAAGTGGTCACTTATATATTGTGTTGCTGTGTTAAACAAAACTTTTAATTTTATGGTTGAGTTTCGATGTTTTGTACAGAATCATTAATTAAATCCATAGGGTGCTAAGACGTTTGTACTCCACTTCATATTTCCAATTTATCATGAAATATTTAGAAAGTAGTTGCCGTGCATGACGTACGTAAGATTTTTGTTGTTTACGACACGCAGTTACTTCTGTAATGCCGGAGACGAGGTTGTTGTGTTTGTGTGTTTCTCAGTACACAGTACACTCCTCCTCCTCGGCAGCGTAGATCCAGGCGTTTGAGGAGATTTATGAGAATGAGGTTATGGGAGTTTGGGCTGGGCTCAGACTCAGCCTCCCACGCAGCACTCATTACGATTTATTTTATTTCTCTGCTCACAGATTTTTTCTTTCTAAATGATTCATGCACTTTAAAGGTTAGAGTGTGTTTTTGTGGTTTTGGGTTTTTCAGCTTATATGTTTTGTGGACATTAAGTGCACTACATTATATTTAGTGCACTTCAGCTTCAGTACCGAGCAGGGAGGGGTGTGAGGTATGAAATTCAGATATGCTGCATTGATGTCTGTGTGTCTGTGTGTCTGTGTGTGCTTTCAGACATCGATGAGTGTTCGTTTGCTGATATCTGTGTGAACGGGCGCTGTCAGAACATTCCAGGTTTGTTCAGGTGTGTTTGTCATATCGGCTACGAGCTGGACCGCAGCGGAGGAAACTGTACAGGTACGACATTAACGCACAATAACTCTCACTCGCTCACTCATCGTTTAAACCACTTCATCCAGTTTACAGGGTTGAGGAGGGGCCTGGAGCCTACCCCAGGAGACTTAGCGCACAAGGTGGGGTGCACACTGGACCGGGTGCCAGTCCATCACAGACACACACTCACACACTACGGGCAATTTGGAAACGCCAGTTAGCCTAATCTGCATGTCTTTGACTAAATATATATTACATACATTACATATAGGTTATTCATTGTCTATAAGAGGTCGCTAAGGACAACACTATTGTTATTTAGGTCCTGATATTTTACAACATTGAAGTGAATTACAGCATATTGTCTGTCACTCATAACCTTGAAGAGAACATGGAGAGATTTTACATTCTCATCTTCACATTACATTCTACGGCGCTCGATCCACTGAGCCTTCAGATCATCTCAGAAACCTTTGTCTTGTCATGAAAATTGCAGAGCGCATGTTCTTAGGACAAGCACTTGGGGGCGCAGTGAACAGAGTAAGAGACATAGCAAAGAAAAGCAAAAGCCAGTCCTGTTTATCGTCGAGATTTATTTTAACTATAGTTATTTTACAGTTTTAGAAGCAGAACAAACCAAGATTGCATTCACCCGACATGAAACCCTCACATTAGGCAGTTCAGGTGGAGTAAAACATGGTGGAAGTATCGTAAACTCTGCCCACACTCCTGGAGGTGTGGAGGATGGGCGTGGCAATAAGAACGCAATAATTACTAAATAACGTCCGGTATTTATTTAGCTTATTACATTTTAATCCAGAAGATTAAAAAAGCACTGTATCATCATTCACCGATATGATCATACGAGGATCATCACTCATCATCTATATCACTTAATCCTGTATTCAGGGTCATGGGGGGCCTGGAGCCTCTCCCAGGGCACAAGGCAGGGTACAGCCTGGAGAGGGTGCCAGTCCATCGCAGGGCGCACACACACACACACACACACACACACACACACACACACACTGTGGGAGGAAACCGGAGTACCCGGAGGAAACCCACCAATCACGGGGAGAACATTCAAACTACCCGGAATCGAACCCGGACACTGGAGGTGCAAAGCGACAGTGCCAACCACTACAGCACCGTGTCGCCCATACAAGGATCATGATAGGATATATTTTACAATATTTTACAATAAATATTTAGATTTAACGTAAAATATTGCAAAATATATTTGATCGGAATATGCCCTAAAATACATATTCTCTCAGAGTCTAAATTCTCTCTCTCACACACACACACACACACACACACACACACACACACACACACACACACACAGATTCCTTAGAGCCACAAATCTTTTTTTTTTCAGGAGGATAAGTGACTCATACCGTACTGTATTTTGGTCACCCATGAGGGTTTCCTCACCATACACGGACCGACTCCGTCTCTTTGTGTGTCTTTCAGATACGAACGAGTGTGCAGACCCCACCACGTGTATCAGCGGGTTTTGTGTCAACACTCCAGGGAGCTACATCTGTAACTGCCCCCCCGACTTCCAGCTCAATCCTACAGGAGTCGGCTGTGTGGGTGAGCAACCAAGACTACACACACACACACACACACACACACACACACACACACACACACACACACACAAAGCTGTATCACTCCAGCGTCCTCAGCTCAGCTCAGGGTCCCTCAGGAACCCAACTGAAGGAGACTTACCTCATTGACCCGCGTCCTTAACATGGGTTCATCTGTAGGTGTACGTGAACACTTCAGTACTTCATGCTACATCGAGCCAAATGAGTCAAAAAAACTAAAGAAAAGACAGATGTGATGACACATGGGCAGGTTTTCAGTCGTCTGATTAAACACACGTTCCATCCTGCATTCAATCAGTATCTAATCCACTAACCTAGATATTACTGACCATTCGGGACGCAGCCCATGACGTATGCAATCATGTCATCATTTAGGCTTGTCATCAATTGCCCACACACACTTCTCCTTTCCCATTTCAGACACTCGTTCTGGGAATTGCTATCTTGATGTTCGTTCCCGTGGCGACGCCTCAGAGAGTTTGGACTGTTCCAATGAGATTGGCGTGGGGGTGTCCAAAGCCTCCTGCTGCTGCTCGTTAGGACAGGGCTGGGGTAATCCATGTGAGGCCTGTCCACCACTTAACTCCAGTGAGTCACACACACACACACACACACACACACACACACACACACACACACACACACACACACACACACACACACACACACACACAGTGTTTCTCAGTGGAAAAGTCGTATAACAAATTGTGCTTGTTTCTTGTCCATCTCAGCTGGGTATAAAAATCTGTGTCCCGGTGGAGAAGGTTTTAGACCCAACCCTATTACAGTCATAGTGGAGGGTAAGGTTAAACACACACACACACACACACACACACACACACACACACACACACACACACACACACAATAAACCACCCATAAATGGAAAACTTTCGTCTGTTTCTAAAGAGAATATGACGCTGTCTAAGCTATGATACTCTAACACCAACACAATCACCAGGCTGGAATCCATACAGGGCGCCACTACTTTATAAAAGTCATCTGTTGAAGGGTGCAGTGCACAGAGGCAGCCCCTGAAATATCTGGTGTAATTGTATTTGCCCCCGCAGTCATAATGAACGGAGCACTGCTGACTCTGTATGGGGTTTTGTTTATGAGGATCAGTTAATCTCAGATCAGATGAAGTCATGAGGACGTTTAAATCTCTCTGACCTTTTCTCTTCTCATGAACTCATCTGTTGGAGCAATGATGGGGTGTGACGTGGTGGTGCTGATTTCTCAACCATCACTACAAAAAAGATTCAATTTGGGGTCTCCCACATTCCCGAACTGTGTGTGAGAAAAGAGCGTGTGTACATACCCCACACACAGCCTCCCCGTGGTAATGTCTGTGATTTCTCCTCCTGAACTGAGAGAGATAACACTTAGTCTAAGTGTTACATTACAGACTAACTATGACATCATCAC
>JAAGKR010013184.1:0-14575 GCA_011419295.1 Clarias macrocephalus
TCTACTTATGAGCATTTATGGAACCTTAACAAGGTACATAATAACTTTTCTTTTACTTTAGTTTTGACTGTGCAATCTGATTGGACAGGAGGCTTTCCATGAGTGATGCTAACGGACAGTAACACCAGTGGGACATTTGACTGTATGTGTCACTCCACATCACCAGGGATTTTTAATTACACTAATAATTGTTAATTGCTCAAAGGCCAGAGAACACATTCAGAACCAGTTACAGAACCACTTTCAGTAACATACCATGTTATCTTAAACAATACTTTGACTCCTGCTCCTGAAGCAGATCTGAGCTCTCAGTGTTCTTTTATTTATGACTTCTAATCTAACTAAGGTTGAATCCCAATTTTATAGAGAAATTTACAAGATTCACAGAATGTTTTATTCTTCTCAGCTAATACTAGTAACAGTTTACAATTACTTTCATCCTGCTAAATACACTAACTGTCCATCGCTATCTGTCGTGGTTGGTTAGTTCTGTCAGGGAAGGATATGTGTTGGCAGAATAAAAATAACTAGATAATAAAGAGACCAGATGTACTTGTTAATAATAAATGGTGTTTGTGGAGCTGTTATATAAAAGTATTATCACACTCAAGGTCATGCTATATTGCTGATATATACAGTATCGACTGCAGCATAGCCGTGATATATCTAGCAGTGGAGCATAAATAAAATGGTATTAAATTAATCAGAAAGAATTATAAGAAGATAACTTTTTTTTTAAAAAGCGAACTTTTTAAATTTCACAATGTTAAGTAGATAAAAAAAAATACAGTATGAAACGTATTAATATATTAGAAAATTGGAATCGTGTGGTAAATGAAGTATATGTATATGAAGAATACACTTCAACATGTGATCTTACTGTTTAATAATGAAATTCTGCTTGGTACCCTCAACTCCTCATTCAGTCACGCATCTGTACTACCAGTGGTGGGAGGCCTGGTCCCTTATAGTAGGGCATGAGGTGTGATACAACCTAGACGGGGTGTCAATCCATCGCAGGACATACACATGCACACATGCTCGTTCCCACACTACAGGCAATTTGTAAATGCCATATCTGCATGTCTTTGGACGGTGGGAGGAAACCGGAGTGCCCGTAGAAAACCCACCAAACATGAGGAGAACATGCAAATTCCATGCGCACAGACCTGAGGTGGGGATGGTACCTGGATCCTGGAGGTGCAAGGCGACAGTGCTAAACACTTCACCAACGTGCCGCCACAGTAACTTCTATTACTTAAAAAAAAAAAAAAAATTATCCTGACTGACAGATTGGATAATTTCAAGGATGGCTAAGTGTACGAGTGTTTCTATTAAAATGACTCCAGTGAATCCACTTTCACAGTAGTCTTTTAAAATGTATTTGCCATGCCCAAGCAAGTAAACAAGAGAAGTAAAGCAAAGGCTTCACCCCCCGTAGGCTGATTAAACGGCACATTATGCTGACAGCTATGGTCGTGGAGTAAAGCTTCACACTTTAAATTGGCTGTTGCAATGGAACAAGTGTGCTGACTTTCTAATGATAGCCCCTGGCTTGGTGTTTGACTCTTAATGTCTTGGTGGAAGAGATGTTTCGCCTTGAAATGATTTCATCGCAGTTTGGTTTAGCATTACACTGACGTTGTGAGCTCCAGAATTGTGTACCGAGTAACCAAAAGGATGTGATCTTAGAGGTTGCTAGGCTAGAGATAGTGAGGAGAATGCAATCTGTCTAATACTGTAAGCGTGACCTTCGCCTCATCCTTCTTATGTATTGTACCTTTTGAACAAGCGACATATGGTGAAAGACAAACAAAGCTGATGTCAGACACGAAAGAAGCGAAGGCTTCCTGTGCCAGTCAATATCTCCACTTGCTTCTAGATTAAAGAAGTCCATGTGAGTGGCTTTATCGACACGTAGTCACGGATGAGCTCGGCTTGCCTCTGGAGTTTGAAAGGGATGAACGAAAGAATAGCACTGATATCATGTCATTGAGTTAGATGCTGTTTATTCGGTGGGAACATAATCTGATAAAAAAAAATTTTAATCTGATAAATTTTTTTTTAAATCTGATAAAAAAAATTTTCTTGCTCAGAATATCACACAGACAAAGGGATAAATACACATGTACACTTGGGGGGATTATGATGAGTTGTATAATTTTTTTGCCCACTTCATTGTTCTGTTATATTTCCACTTACTGTAAATTCTCTTTGCTTTGATTTGATGTAAAGGACATTTAAACCTGTCACTGAAACACTCTGTTGTTGCTTTTATTGTGTTGTTTAAAATCTGTAGAGGCCGTCTTTTGTAAAAATTTTTAATTAACTTCAATATCTCCTTAACAATGCACTTCTGTGGAGGGTGTTCAAGTGAAACCAGGACTTTTGACTGTGTAGAGTATTACAGTTATGAGAGTAAAAACTCCCTTTATTTCCCTCTATAAACCACTGCTACACTAGTGCTTGGTTACCATTCAAGTAGAAAGTCTTCTCAGTACATCATAATCAGCCAGAATCAGACTGCTTGTTTCATGCAAGGATCCTAGGAACTCCTTTAATGGTCTAGTTCAGTAGTTCTCAAACTGGGGGTCAAGCGGTCGCGAGAGGGATTAAAAAATTGTCTTTTTTTGTGATTATAATACGCACTTTTCAGTATTACAAGTAAATGCTATAAATCAATATTTTCTGATTTGTAAAGATATTACTGCTTGAGTGTGAGTGTTTAAATTAAATTTAAAAAAATAAATTCGCGACTCAATGATGTGACATCACGGTGCAGCTCACTCTTTTTTTTTTTAAATAATAACCTTTTTTATTATTATTTTTTTTAACAACAATGACAACAAGACAACAACAAAACAACAACAAGAGGGGTATACTTACAATTATGAGGAGGAATATATATATATAGGAGGAATTTAGTTCTTTAAATGTATTCATAGTTCTGGTTGCTTTCCAGCTTAAAAGTCCTTGTAATGTTTCAAAATAAATTTTCAAATCCACCTTGTAATGGGAGATATTAGGCATTCTTAACGACCACTTACATTTGTGTATATACAGTAGAATTTACCTAGTAATATTAAAAGCTTTAACATAAACACATGTGACTCTTCTCGATATCTTTTTTTATCATAATAAAACCTCTTTTATTTATATAAATTTTTGATCCACTCAGTGTAGTAAATAAAGATTCAACATCAATCCAAAAAAAGTTTACATATATACATTCAAAAAAGAGATGCAATACAGATTCCACATACCACATGGAAGACCAGCATTTCAGATGTGAAGCAGTTCATGCTCCGGCACACTGAGAAAACGTTTTACCTCGATGGTATACAAGCACTAGTGAAAAGCTGGATAAGTGCGTTAGTGTAGCTGAGGATTATAAAAAAAGAAGTTTTCTACTTTCTAACTGTCTTCTGTTATTCCTTTATTAGTAAAAATCCTGGTTTGACTTGAATGGCCTTTGCATATAACAGTGCCGGGTCAGCGCACTGCTTTTCAGTAATTGCACCAAGAAACCAGAGAGAAATCACAAATATGTCAAGCCAGCACCAAACAAAGCTTTATTTTCTTTTCTTACTTTGTGAAAAAAAAGCCCTGCACTTCCACCCAATTAAAATGTCTAAAAAACTAATCTCCAGTTACTGTGGCATTAACGTTGCCAAGCACAACGCCACTGTCTCACCAGATTATTCCTTTGGAGAGGCCACATGAATAATCTGAGCTGATTACTCACCTTACTGTTA
Organism: Clarias macrocephalus; assembly: GCA_011419295.1. NCBI lineage: Eukaryota > Metazoa > Chordata > Actinopteri > Siluriformes > Clariidae > Clarias > Clarias macrocephalus. The sequence continues at coordinate 3,756 of JAAGKR010013184.1, forward strand.
ATAACAAAAAGGAAATCAAACAGTTAAAAGGTTGAGTGTGGACTCCATATTGCTATAACAAAGGCTGCGGTGCCGTTATCTGCAGTTAGCATTTATTATGGAAATGCTTGAATAGCGATGCACAAGGATCCTTGAAGGTGTGTTTGTTCTTAAAAAGTGACCTTGGTGAAAAATCTAATGTACACAATTTTCCCCACTACAGACTTTGGTGTCTGTACATTGCTAACTAGCTAACTTAAGTATCTTTCATAATACTGAACCGTAAAGCTGCACTGCCTTTATGCATCCATGTCTATGTAGGATTTTGTTTGTTTATATGTTGTACAGAGATATTTAATGCTTTTTTCCAAAACTTTTTCCACTTCATTTCATTTTTTAAATTTTTTATGCTGCAAATCAAGGTCAGTGGAGAATCATATATCCATCCATGGAATTGATAAAATAATAATTGATTACAATATTACCCTAGACCCTATTACCGGGCAAGTAATAAGATATAGTATCGTCACTGACTTTGATTTGCAACATAAAAATAACAACAATCAAGCAATAAAAAAAAAAAAAATCATAAAAGTCAAAAAGGTCTTGAAATCTTAAAACATGGTTCTTTTTCCAGGGTAAGGATTAAATTAGGAGGCGGAGCCTGGATAGCGGTGAGCAGTATAATAGCAAATTGCTCGATAATGTTGGAGAATTAATCCACAACTTCTGCCTGGGCAGATTTGATAATTCCACAGGGCTCTGTTATAAAAACATTATTTGTTTGACATTATTTATTAAATCACTGTAGCTTCTTTTTAACCGTTTAAGCTGTTCACAATTGGTTTCCATGAATTAATCAATACATTTTTACAAATGTATACGTTTGCTATAGATTTTGAAGTCGCCACACATAATTCCGAGTTTACCTTCCTTCGGACATGACCGATTCCTTCTCGCATTGACTTCTCACAAACATTAGCACCACAGAGACAACAGGGAGCTGGAAATATAATCACTGCATTTGACGTGGAGTCACACAGCGCTTAAAAGTGCTATAAAAAGGCTACAGGTGGCTATTGATCGCATCTATATGCTTCCCACATACGGTACAGCCAGGGGTTGTGCAGTATACAGTTAACACATTATCTGATGAAAGCTGGTTTCAACTTCGGTAATAAAGTGCATTTGTGTCACGAAGAGGAGTGTTGGTTTGCACCTGGAACCATCATCAGGGGGCATCCAAGGGACTTCACGTGGGGGTTTGTTGCAATTCTGGATGCCATGAAGAAATTTTGTGTTTGTGTTTGATTCAGTGTTTGGTCTAGTCCTGTTTTCTGGTTCACCTCATGAGTAGGTTACCATTGTGCAATCCAAAACTTGTTTTCTTTTCAAATGGTTATTTTGGTTTTTAACGCTCTCAGCATTGTGAATAGAAATTTTGGATTGTTTCTCCAATTAATGCACTATTTGTCCTGCCGCAAACAGTGGACACAACACCCGAGCTCTACAGAGACGTGTCCTGCCATGTACCTGAAAACATGATGACAAACTGTGACCTTTCTTCTATTGGTTTTATCAAGGGATTCAGGGTAAAATTGCTGATAAAATTCTGACAAACCTCCAGTTTTCCAGCTGACCTTCCAAATGTCCAGCTCACTAAGAAACAATAAAGCCACTGAATATTATATATAAATCCCATTTTTTCATTTTAATATATCTCGGATTTTTTCTTAAAGTACTTATTCATAACTGGGTGCATCCTCTCTCCAGCGGGCCATTTTTATTTTTTTTTTGCTCTGGTTTGGCATTGGAAAGGTTTATTAGGCATGAAATTGAATCCTTATGAAAAAGTGATTAGATGTCAGCAAAACCGAGGAGAATATCCTGTATGCTTCATGGTTTCTAAATTTTTGCTGATCTAGTTGTTTTTGTTTTTTGACAAGCACGTTATTTCTATGTTTGTTCAGCTGAAAATACTTTAGCTGTCCTGAGGATCATTTCTATTCTTCTGAATATTGCAGGAAAAAAAACTTGATATTGGGGGCATGGGGGGGGGGGGGGGGGGGGGTTGGGTATTTGCTATAAATTTATAGAGAGACAGCTGAAGGTTTGTTCCAAATTGTACAGCCTAAAATAAGTATGGAGTATCCAGTATCTTAATATTCTTCATTGACATAATCACAAATAATTGACTGGCAAGTGACTGAAGAAACCATATCATTAGATAATCCAGTCACTCCTAAAAAGTGCAGCATTTGAGGCTATGTATCCTATACTACTGTTAACGATACTGGCAGACATCCCATGTCTCCTGGGAGATCTCCTGCATAATGATTCTGTAGCTGTTCCCCGATGCCAACAAATCATATACAATATCTCCGAAATCACCCGGCCTACTAAGAAAAATGACAGGTTCACTTAGCAGAAGATGAGCGCTCTCCTGCTTGCTCACCCCGAAAAATCTGATTTCTGCTGATATCTATAATTCCCAATTTATAATTTTTTTGAGTGAGTATGTGAGAGAGAGGGCAAAAGTGCATACCCAGTAGTCTAACATCGGTTAAGGGTACTTTCATCATCCGTTGTTTTGCCTGACATCATGGGAGTCACTACTCATGGTAGTCCCTAGTGTCTACAATATCACTATTCTGTTACAGACCTAAGATCCATCCCAAATTTTGCCATTTTAATGTTAAGGTCAAAACCTTTCTGTTCCTTCTTAGCTACCATCTTGTATTTTATTTTATATTTAAATTTTTTTTTTTTACTTTGAATAATTTCATCTAAAGATTATTTTTTTTTAATCAACCTTATTTGCTTTTATATTACTTTTTCATATGTATTGTGCAAACTGTATTGTTCTATTTCTTTTTTATTCTATTCTATCTTTGGATAAATAATATTATGTCTTATTGCTTTCTCGCTGTGAAGCGTTGCCTTATTGTCAATTCCACTTTACAAGAATTGCCTAGCCTTGCTGTTATCCTAAAGTGGTTTCAAAAGGTTTAAAATTGTGTCAGAGTGCAAGCAGGGACTGTGCCAAGTCTAACTGTGAGTGCATAACTGAAAGGAAAAGCCAGATGGTAACGCAGGCATGAGGGCACCTCATGAGGGCACCTCAATCGTACCTCAGTAAACCATACCATTCTACTAATTGATATGGTGAGAGAGGAACATTATAGAAAGTGTATTAAAGTTACATCTATTCATTATTTCTTATCCTAGGCTTATAGTATATTAAATACAGTGGATAAACAACCTCACACAACAACCGCACTGTTTTGGAGAAATCATTTAAACCATGGAGAAATCCTGCAAAATATACTCCATTTTCCCTTTGTCCCATCCCATGTATAACTTTCCTTTACCTTCATTTATCATTAAAATACTTTTACAAGAAAGATCTTGGATATGAATTAAGAAATGTTTATCACTATTATTACTAGGTGCCATGTAGGTGCCAAAATTTTTTTGTTAGTAGGTTTTTGTCAGAGTGCAGGGTCAGCTATTATACGGCACCCCTGAAGCAGACAAGGTTTAGGGATTTGCTCAAGGTCCCAACAGCAGCAACCTGGATGAGCTGTGGTTCGAACCGCTGACTTTCCGATCAGTAACTCAGAGCCTTAACACACCGAGCCACAACTGCCGCATGAATATTAGGAACATCCCAAGATCAGGTGACAAATTTCTTTATTTTCAAATACCTTTTGCACTGTTGTTACACCAACTAAAGATTATTAGTTTACAAAAACTCAACTCTGTTACTTATTTAAGAGCAAAATGCAGAGAAAGAAAGAAGTGCCTTATTTTTACTTAACCTCCCTTGTCAGTGCATGAGGTCAGTGCCTGTTTGCACGTCAGCAAAGTAGCTAGGAAACCCTCAGTGTAAAGGTTAAGAATTGTGTAACAAAGCCAAGGGCTTTTGTGCCAAATTAGCTCCCTTGTTCTCTTGCCACCTCTGGATTATTTTATGTCCTGTTCTATTTATTTATTTATTTATTTATTTATTTATTTATTTATTTATTTTCAGTCGATACTTGCTTTGCTACTTGATTAGTCTATTTGCTGTTAGATATCTATAATCAAATTTAAACTAGAAGAAACTTTTTCTGTAGGGTTTTGCGTACATCTGCGTAAAACACCATTATTACTGCTATCCATGAAGATGATCCTGGTGGGATCCTTTTAATTAAAACGTTTTCTGTTTACATACTGTCCATCAATACATGTTCCATGTCTTATGAAGTGATATGCATTCAATACCATGGTGCATTTCAACACCCAATATACCTTATCTATTTTCAATAATGGCTAACATGACCACTAATTAGAAAAGTACACACACTACACACACACACACACACTCACACACAGAAAACCCTTAAACTGATAACAGCTATGTGTGCGCAGATGGAAGACGGTGGTCACGCGACAAGAAAGAGTATAACCTTTGTGATACATCTACTGTCACATATTGCCAGAGATGCTAAACATGTTATAAACGCTTCATGGTTGAGCTTTCATTTAAATTAGAGACTGAGAACGAGGACGAGGCAGCCGCATTATCACTAAATGGTGTTACTGTGTTGCAGCTTTAGTGCTAATCCTACTCATTTCTCTGGCTGAGCCGAAGGTGTTCTCTCATTTCATGCTGAGAAATTGCCTATTCTCTCTGTAGGACAAGCCTGGGTGCATAAAGAGTCCTGGACATGTGTTCAGTTCTAAAGACTGAAATCTTTACTGCACATAGAGATGATGTGCTGAAGCTAGTTCTTTAGCTCCATATCATCCTGAGGGAAAGCATTCACTAATAATCAGTCCTCCCATAGCACTTTATATGGCACTTTTAAATCCATTGTCGTTTATATGACTGTATAATGTTTGTTAGCCTAGTGGACATAAATACTTTTCCATTAATATGAGAAGTCGGTGCTTTAAGCTAGCATGAGCATTTTTACCATTTTTATGAAAACTTGAACAAACTTATTTTAGAATTTAAGAAGTGAAATAAACTAGCATTTTCTTATGGTTTTCATGGTCGAAGCTTTCAGTTTATTTCACAAATAAATTTTTTTTTCTTTTTATAAAAATACCCCTTGCACTTCTCTGTCAACATGGCCACCAACACATAAAAACTGTTGGCCATTTGCAAAACACTTTGTGTGTCTTAGGAATTATTTAAAAAATGTACATGTACCTACATTCTTTGGTACAGCCATTTTTTGTATGGGTGATTTATCTAAAGGAGAGGTTTTTAATCAGGTAAAAAAACACATTTGGTTACTTCTGTGGGATTTGTATATTTTTATGGGCTATAAATCCTGTAAAACCTAGTTCCTATTACAGCGGTACCACGGCATAAGAATTCAATCCATTCCAGAGACGAGCTCTTAAAGTGAAAATTCTTATTGCAAAACACATTTACCAATAGGAAATAATGTAAATGCAGATAATCCGTTCCAACCACCCAAAAAATATTACCAAATATTCCAACACTATAATTACACTTTGGCATACAGTATAAAAACAATCAAAACATTCAGAAAAGACATATAAATTACGTAAATGAAATAAATAGACATTAAACCTCACTTAAATCTTAATTTATGGTGGCTCTGGCTGCTTTAAAAATTAAATTGAAAGCGGCTCCCTTTTCTTCTTTGCTTAACACAACTTAGTCTGGCTCCGTTCAGTTCCTCGTATGCCAAAAATGCTACATATGCTGAGGTAAAATTCTTGCAAAATTGATAAGTAGGTATATATTGAAGGAAATATATAAATCTAAAAATAAATAAAATTATATGATTAAATAAAAATAAAATAAATGATAAACTTATAAACTGCCCAAATAAGGTATAGTGTATATGGTAGCTTTGCTGACCTTGATTTACGACAATGAAAAAAAAAACATTTTGGGAAAAAGTCTTGAAAATTTTAATTTCCAAGTATTTTAATGAAGTTAAGTCTTGTTACTGTTTCTGAGATTATTTTGAAACTGGCTGAGATGCAGATTTATGAAAATAATGTCTAAAGAAGCAAAGGATGTGTGCTGTTTATAATGTTAATGTTAGCTGATGGACCAGAATGAGGCTAATTCAGACTGACACAAGCTTCAGACAGCAGTGAACATGCCGTTGGCATTCTGTGGACCTGCTTCATCGAGCTCAGCTGCAGATCCTCAGACCACCTCTCTTGAGAATCTACCCAGAGGGGCTGTCTTATGAGGGTTGTGGCTGTGTATTTATTTTTTCACAAATGGTGAAGAATGACATATTCAAACAATGTACCACAGCAGGATATCAGATCTCATACACGATGAGTTAGAGAAGACAGAGACCTTTCTGACATTTTAATCGCTAGCCAGGCCGGTCAGCCTGATGCTCTTGCTGCATTAATATGGCTGGAAGTTCACTTTTCATTTTCCGTTTCAGTCAATCTGATGCTTATCCCAGGGCCCACAAAGCCTTCTCTGTTGTCTCTGGAGTAGGGTGAAAGCTTATCTGTTCCAAGCAGGCCAGTACTCATGCTGTGACTGGCGGATTCTGAGTCCCCACTGCATACACGCTGCTGTGTTAAACCTCGCCAAAAAACAGAAACACGTGATTAGCCTGCGTCCAGGAATTACCATCTGCTGGTATAGAGCTGGTGTGGGAGCAAGCACGGGCACGAATAGATTATTAATTTAGACTTTGATTAGATGTGCATCCAGAAATTGGGTTAGTGAAAAAACACACCTTGACAGACTCTCAGGATCCAAATATACACCTACTGGGTGGGCACTGTGCTTCCAAGCGCTGATTAATGTCTGTGACAGCTGGTCATGGTGTTAGATTCGAGGACTAAAATTTATATCTCTTAATAATCATTAAACCATTAGGGACTAGTTATTAGGCTAAAATACAAACATCATATTGTAAAAGGTAAAATGTTAAAATAATACATACTTATGTTGAAGTAATGCAATAAGTCAAATTAACAAGTCATTAGTCAGAATAAAAAGATATTTAAAAACAGATTAATTAAATGAACTAGAAAATACACTGATCAGCCTTAACTGTAAAACCATTAATATAAAAAATATCTAGCTTTTAGTTTTCCCTTGCCACTGGGACATCTCTGGGCGCTTAGGCCGTGTCTCCCTGGGACCTCTGGTGGTATGTTTTGGTGTCTGGCAGCAGATCTGATGGATGCTGTGGGTTGAGGGGGGATGGGGCCTCCATGGGTTGGAATGTTTTTCCGGCACATTGCCATAGGTGCTTGATCAGATATGGATCTGGAGATTTTTGAGGCCGGGTTTGCCTGCTCCACGTGCAGCAGGTTCTGAATCCTTTCTTTCAAGGCCAGAATTGACTCTTTTTGCAGGTTGTGCTGCATCGGGATTTCAGTGGGATTGGGCCAGACGGGCATAAGATGAGTCTTGGATTTCCATGATCCTGTCACCACTTTACTGGTAAATAATTGATTATCAATGTTGTTCTATCTTGCCTGGCGGTGGTATTACTGGTATGGCTAATTGGTGTATGTGACCAGTCACATCATGTTAGGTATGAAGTGCGCTATGGGTGTGTGGAGTAAGTAAAATGTAAATTTTGAATCCAAATTTTTAACTTTGTCAAAAATTTGTTGATGAATACAGTATCTTCCGGATCCAAGATTTAATCATACATCAAACATTGTTTTAAAGCATTTTACTGAACACTATTCATGCTGGCTACTCAAGTTATGATAGAAACCATGCATTTTTTTTTTGCTATAAATTATAATATAATATAAAATATGAAAGGGATTTTTATGGGTAGCAGGGAAATCCTGTTCCTTCCTTCTTACTCCATCATGGAAAAGTAGAATTTCAACATTTTTTTAGAGATGCTACTTGTAAACAAACATGCACTGGCCATATCTCAGGAACCAGACACGATACACTAATAAACTGATACACTAATGCAGTTTAATACCTGATTGATGTGATGGGTCACAAATATTTTGTAAAAAAAAAGAGTGAAATACAGTATAGGGAATTAAGAAAAAAAATAAGTTAACAGTAAATCCAAATATCAAGTTACAAAGTTATTTGTCCATATACAAAATATGTTGAGTCTAAATAATAAGGTAAAAGTAAAGGTATTAGGTGAGGCAAGATTAGAGTAAATAAGTAAGTTAATATTAATGAAGTAAGTAATATCAAAGGTATTAAGTCAAAATAATTAGATAATATGTCCAAATAAATCATTAAACTGAAATATAATTCAGATTCAGTGAACAAAATATAAGGTCTTCTGATCAGCTGTCTTATATTTATCTTTTTATTGCAAACCCAAATATCTTAAACATATAGGGAAAACAAACAAACAAACAAACAAACAAACAAACAAACAAACAAACAAACAAATAAACAAATAAAACAGGCCTTCCTGTAGCAATGTTTTCAGGACTGTGCCTGAGGGGGATCTTTCTCTCTCTCTTGCGTCGTGTTTTTATTTCTCCCTCTGTGCTAATGACAAAATGATATGTAGAACATCATTGTCCAGATATATTTTCAAAAGTGCCAGTGCTTAGCCATCTGCTATTATTACAGCATTAGTGCTTAAATGAAAAGATTACTCTGCCTCGCTGCGGGCTCGTTCCTTCTAGCCATTCCGCATAATTCAGTTAGCAGCATTGAATTTCACGGCACTAAAGCGGAACACAGACCAAATGAGATTACGTCTAAATTTTAGATGATAGCATCAGTTTATAACGAAACCCTAGTGGAAATAGAAATCCAGCTCTCACAGTGTGATGCATGTGTTCACACATCACTTAATAATCTACTCATCACTTGACGGTAATGAATGCATCATACAATAGTCATTATACGGTCATTTAGATACAAGGGTTCACTTACTCACTTACTCACTCACTCACTCACTCATCAGCTATACCCCTTAATCATGTGTTCAGGGTCGCAGGATACAAGGGTTCAGCTTAGGTTAAATGTGAGAAGTGCGTTAGAGTGGCATGCACAGGAAAAACATTTGCAGTATGTTAGCTTGTAATAAATGTACTCACTAGAAAAATTCAAGGGTCAAAACTAGGACACAAGAACTTTGAGGGTTTAATAATGCACAAAATATTCTACGAGAAAAAGAGGGTAATCACTAAACAGGTGGACACATGATATAACAGAACAGTGGCATGATAGGGTGCAGATGTGATAGGGTGAATGTGCAAGTTGTCATTTTCAACAAAAATTCCAGTGACAAAAAGAGTGATTGAGATGTACTAAATCCGTATTCCGTACTACATCCTCTTATGGTCCTTTTTCACAAGTACCGTCTCTGTCATAGTTTTTACTTCATAGTTCATAGTAATTCCTAAATTAGGAAAACATTCCGTAGCTCTGCAGTTAATTAAAGTCTTTTCTGCCAATACGTAAAGGTCCCAGGTTTGCATGGGCCTCTAATAATGCATTGAGGTAATCGCTCAAACTCCATGTTTCATTCCTCCTCTTTAATGTGCCATTCCTGTATCTATGTAAATGAGGTGCTGCCTAGTCACGCCCCACTAGAGAACATTAGAGCTGAGCAACAAGCCTGGGTATGGGGTTCTCATATGAGGTCACAATACAGGGAAAAATCTGATTTTTTGTTTAAATTCTGACCAATGTAAAAATGAAAAAAGAATAAAAAAAGTAGGGGATGCATTACTGTATTTATGATTTTTGGTTATCGTACTTTGCTTTTCCTTACCCTGTTAATCCAAGTCAAAGAACTGATTAGAAGCCATGCAGTCGGGTCTATAATTATTGAAAACAGATTTCGTTCAGGACACCAGTCTCATACTGCATACTGAAAGATGTATGATCATGATGAATATAAAATCCTGCTTGCATAAATATTGATTTCATAGATTGACAGTCTATTCATTAACAGGCAGGGAAATAATGCAAATTTTGCGGTGATTTGAATCAGTGCTGTTTGGTTGTTCTTAAACTATACTGTGTTATGTTTTCCACTAGATTATGCTCCTTTTTGTGTTCACAGCTAGCAAAAAGTTAATGAGCCACAAAAATAGAAAAAATATATCAGACACTTTGTTATGAAGTAACAATATTCTGTATACCATCAAAACCAAATAGTAATAAAACAATATCAGCTGTATTAAAGTCAAAGTCAAGCAAAACCACTGAGCGGTTTTCAGCATGCTCTCAATGGTTCGGTTCGGAGTTTAGCACTGTGGCAAATGTAATTTATTATACCTTTTAATTTGTTACAATATACACACTGTGCTTGTTTTTTCAACTATTTACTGCTGTTTATGTATAATGTTAATTATAGCAGTTTCAAACAATTCCATTACCAGCTCCTCTTTTTTTATGCAAATGTAAAATATTAAAGTCCTTTAAAAAAGCACATTCTGCTTAGTACTAGAAAAAAAGTAGAATTGGCATCATAAAACAATCATCTCTGGAAACCAAACCCTAATGCAGCTAAATATAGAAATAATTTGCTTTGGTCATCTGCGTCATAGCTCAAAACAGTTCACAATCATCAGTAGATAAAATAAACATCATAAGGCAGTGCACTCTTCTTCTGCTATTTTCTCAGATGTTAGGTGCTGAAATTGGAATAGGTGGTAATGAGCTGTTTTATGATGAAAGGAGCGCAGAACAAAGGATTCAGGTAAGGGACAAAACAAACGTTTACCGCAATTACAGCATCCCTTTTCCACAGCACGGCATTTTATTATTGATTATATAGACCATAGATACATCCTTGTCAAAACAGCAATCCAAACACAAAGACACAATCAACAAATGAGACCTGTTAAATGGGAAGGGACATTGTTGAGGAAAATTA
>JAAGKR010013185.1:0-12500 GCA_011419295.1 Clarias macrocephalus
ATGCTGCTCCTGAGCTCCCAGTGATCCAGACCCCCATCTGCGCTCTGCACCAGCTGACTCATCCCTGAACTGAACTGGACTTTGTGTTAATTTAAATAACTTCTGTTATATCGAACTTTCATCTGCATAACACACATGATGTTATACAATTTCTGTTATCTGTTATCTCCCAGATGAGGATGGGTTCCCTGTTGAGTCTGGTTCCTCTCAAGGTTTCTTCCTATTGCCATCTCAGGGAGTTTTTCCTTGCCACTGTCGCCGTCACCCTTGGCTTGCTCATCAGGGACAATCTCATTATCTAGACACATTTTTCTTAAACATATATATGTTTCCATAAGTCTTCTTTTCATTTTCTTTTAATTTCTGTGAAGCTGCTTTGAGACAATGACCATTGTTAAAAGCGCTATAGAAATAAAATTGAAATTGAAATTGAATATAAAATTGCACAGCAAGTTCGCACTGCAATTAAGTTGATTAGTGATTACTGATTACTTCCACTTTTTTTTTTACTTGTGATTTATATGCTTTATTCATAGGCTTCTTATACTGTATATTTTGCTCTATCTATCTATCTATCTATCTATCTATCTATCTATCTATCTATCTATCTATCTATCTATCTGTCTGTCTGTCTGTCTGTCTGTCTGTCTGTCTGTCTGTCTGTCTGTCTACACAGCATTTCCCCAACTCTGTCAATACTTAAATTCTTTTATCCATATAAAGCATTTTGAGATTTCACAAGTCACATTTTCAGCAGGAACTTGCATAATCTGGATTTTCTGGAGAACACAGGAAACACAAAACACGTTCTATCATGCTGCTTTTTTTTTTTTTTTACTAAAAGGTTTGAGCAATATTATGACATTGATTGATGAGCTCAATCCGAACGTACAAACCCTGTTACTCAAATTATAGACAGAAAGTATAGTTACAGAATGAATTACACAATATTCTACAGGGTGGGCCATTTATATGGATACACCTTAATAAAATGGGAATGGTTGGTGATATTAACGTCCTGTTTGTGGCACATTAGTCTATGTGAGGGGGCAAACTTTTCAAGATGGGTGGTGACCATGGTGGCCATTTGGAAGTCGGCCATCTTGGATCCAACTTTTGTTTTTTCAATAGGAAGAGGGTCATGTGACACATCAAACTCATTGGGAATTTCACAAGAAAAACAATGGTGTGCTTGGTTTTAACGTAACTTTATTCTTTCATGAGTTATTTACAAGTTTCTGACCACTTATAAAATGTGTTCAATGTGCTGCCCATTGTGATGGATTGTCAATGCAACCCTCTTCTCCCACTCTTCACACACTGATAGCAACACCGCAGTAGTGGGGACATTCTTCATCAATGGAAACCTCAAGGCCACTGGATATTTGAAATTGCTACATGATGATGTGTTTCCCTCTTTATGCACTGAAGCTGGCACGTTCCCTGAGTTTTTCCAGCAAGATGATGCACCACCACATTATGGGTGTCAGGTCCGAGCATTCCTAGATGAACAGTTTCCTGAAAAGTGGATTTTTCAGTTGAATGGCCCACAAGGTCTCCCGATCTGACCCCCTTAGACTTTTATCTTTGGGGTCATCTGAAGGCAATTGTCTGTGGTGTGAAGATACGAGATGTGCAGCACCTGAAACTACGGATACTGGAAGCCTGTGCTGGCATTTCTCCTGCGGTGCTGCTATCAGTGTGTGAAGAGTGGGAGAAGAGGGTTGCATTGACAATCCATCACAATGGGCAGCACATTGAACACATTTTATAAGTGGTCAGAAACTTGTAAATAACTCATGAAAGAATAAAGGTACATAGTTTTTCTTGTGAAATTCCCAATAAGTTTGATGTGTCACATGACCCTCTTCCTATTGAAAAAACAAAAGTTGGATCCAAGATGGCCGACTTCCAAATGGCCACCATGGTCACCACCCATCTTGAAAAGTTTGCCCCCTCACATAGACTAATGTGCCACAAACAGGACGTTAATATCACCAACCATTCCCATTTTATTAAGGTGTATCCATATAAATGGCCCACCCTGTATATATATATTATACACTATATACGCTGCATATGTTTCCTATTTAAGGCAGCTTTGTCAGCAACGACTGTGAGATAATATTCCATGAAATGAGAAAAAGAATATTTTAATGGTTTAATTCAGGTTTGCTTGGATTCGGTCGATTTTGAACTTGAACTTTAAAGAATTATGAGTCAGTTGGTGTTGTAGAGATGGGACACGTAACACTTCATGCAATGTTAATTTGCAGCTGTCAGGTTTAAAACAAAGCGTGAATTCTCTCTTGTTTCCCCAAAAAAAAAAAAAAAAAAAAAAAAAGAAAGCATGTTTATGATGTTGAAAAAAATATTTGTCCCAAATATTACTCCATCTAATCAGAACCAGCCATTCAGTGGGTGTTTAGCGATCTGGCTCGAGGGTCCAGCTGTGGTTTTTTAGTGGTTCTGGGAAGTAAAGCAGGCACAAGCGCAGAGTCGATTATAAATTAACCAAATCCAGGCTCTTGTTTGTGAAATCTCGACTGCGTATCTTGAAAAAACTCTCCAGCTCTTAATAAGTTATTGCAGGTGTAGCCACGAGCTTCAGCACCGTTTCCCGAGGCACCGCTCAGCGTGCGTCCACTGGGCTTTGTTTACGTTTAGCTCTCGATACACGCCATTAACCGAGAAGCCACGTCATTAGGCGTGCGTTTCACACAGTGACCCGGTTTTCCTTGACGTTCTCACAGAAGTGGGTTGTTGTGCAGCAGCGCAGCCCTCCATCTGTGAGACGCTTTGCTTTGGAGACTGAGCGGTAAGTGATGACTCAGTGATGCGCCGTAATGTTTTTCTCCCCCTCGCGCACGCACGTGCCTTTTTACGGAAAATACTCAGACAGGATCGTATGATATACTGTACGCTCATCCGCACGGAGACGTGCTGATAAGGACAGGAGACGGAGAGATAAATCCACACAATGGACAATTGAGTTAGGGACAAGCTGGAATTCCAGGAGACTCATTTGTACAGTAAGAAGTCTTACGCAAGGAGGAGTCGTACTGTACAGTGACATACGCGGCACTTTGTACAATGCATGGCTGTTGATGTGATGCTTTTTGCTAGGAGACGTTCAAGGAAGGAGCCTCATGTGTTGGAACTTTGCAGAGGTGAAAAAAGCACAGAAATCCTTTAGTTAAGTAAAAGTAGAGGTACCCCAGGTACAATATTGCTTGGGTAGAAGAAGAAGTTGTCCATAGACAATCCTCCTTAAGTAATTATCCTCAGATTTCCTTAAGTATCAAAAGTATTGAGCTTGTATTAGCTCATTCTCGCCTTTAAGTCTCTCTCTCACTCTCTGTGCTTCCCGACTGTAAATGTGAAAAAAAAAAAAAAATTCATCACTGATTTCAAACACCTGCTACATTGTTAAGCACTTTACCGAAGAAAAGCAAGTCAGGGCATTGGTGGCTCAGTGGTAGGTTTCTCGTCTACCACATATCAGGTCCGAGTTTAATTTCCACCAAAACCCCGAACCCCAGCCGCTGGATGCAGTGCCGGTCCCAAGCCCGGATAAAATGGCAGGGTTGCGTCGGAGAGGGCGTCCGGCATGCCGAGCTGCTGTGGAGATCAGATGGTGCCCTGGACAGGAGCAGACAAAAGTTCAACAACTGCAAACGAAAAGCAAATGATGCAATGATCCATAGTAGTCAGCAGGTGGCGATATTACAGATTTGAATACTGCACACCATCGCGGTTATGTAACGCAATGCCATGAAGAAATGTAGAAAGTGCAGATGTTTGTTATAAGTGAAAAGTATCCACTAATAAAAACACTCAAGTAAAGTACAGATACACGAAATATGGACTTATGTACAGTAATGAAGTACATGTGCGTAGTTTAGCACTCAGGTAACAGACAAAGTCAGCAAAGTTCCCCCAAACTGAAACAGAAACGAGAAAACATTCAAATATATTTATTTTTATTAAATGTGTGCCATATCATTTCTGTGATAAAAATGCAATAACACACTCCAGACTGTGCAGTTATATGTTAATAATCCATTCTGCGATGACGCCACTCTGCCTTTTGTCGTACTACATCGGTACTGAGGCGTTCCTTCAATGTTGCACTGCTGCTAAAACCACCCTGTGACAGCAACCTGAATCAAATCTTATATAACAATTAATAATTCATTTCAATATAGACTTGGTCTGAAAAAAAAAAGTGGCATTAATATATTCCCTGTCATGAACCCAGCATCTGTTTCAACAAATCGCAAATCCCATAATTCATCACAGCCTTTAAAAACATTTATAACAAGAACTCTAAGTTCCATCTGATATCGTGTTTGTAACCCACTGACCCCATACTTATGCCTGACTTAGATTTATTTATTTTTTTTTTTTTACGCATTTTTGTCTGGACATTTCTTCATTATCCTGACAATCCTTAGTTAATTTTTCTGTGTGTATTGAGGCATTGTGACACTGAACAAATCACACACGAGTCCAATATGGGCTGTCAAAACATCTTTAATGTTCTTTTGAAACTGACTTTAATGGTCCACTCAACCTTCTGTTAGAGCACATTTTGAGTGACTATGATTTATCGAAACTATGTGTAACTTAACCTGAATGAGCCATCTCTACCACTTGGTTGAGCTTTTCAATGTTTAAACAAATCCTTAAAATAGTGTGCTTTTTGATTACTTTTGTACCAGAAGAAGGTCAAACGCCCCAAAACATTTGTGCTGCTACACCAAAAAACAAATAGTTAACATTCTAGGGGATGTTTTTAGATTTTCTCTTTGATGTTTGTAAATTTGTAAACACCATGTTTACCATGAAACAACATCTCAACCTTTTGGAAGAGGCCTATATCCAGTGCTTTTTTTTTTCTTGGTGTGTTAAAGGGTTAGTGTGTCTTAGTTAGTTAATGTACTAAAAATAAATAAATTAATAAATGAAAAAAAAAAAGGTTTTATGTACCTGTATGCTTTAATCGCACTTTTTTAACAACCCCTATATAGTACTTCCATTTCAATCACTTTATAGACCATCTGTTTATTTTTCTAACTCAGAAACCTGGTGATTTCTGCCAAGTAAGAGATGGATGGACAAAAAAAGATGAAAGGAAGATGAAAGAGGGATTTTATAGTAATGGTGACTCTAGGAACATCTGCACATTTATGTGATTATTTTGATTCTGGGAAATTAATAGTTAGTATGTAGTGAACTGATAAACCAGCATGTGCTTGAAGTTAACTCAATCTGTCTCTGTGGATAAGAGTAAAAAAAAGTCTCATCAGTACTTTCTGATGTGAGTCAGGACTGCCACCTAGTGGCTGGCACATGTGACAAATGCAAATATCAACATAGAGAAATGTATATGAAATAACTCCATAGTCATTTGTCATCCAAGTAGATTTTCTGAAATATGTCTGATTCCTGCCTCAAACCTACTCATATTCAGAAAACACTTTATCCCTGGTCATGATCATGATGAACCCTCTCCTTCCTATAAGCAGGGGCACCACACTAGAGATTCTGGCTGCACTGAAAACCAAATATACCAGGCACCACAAGCTGACAAAACCAACCTTCTTCAATTACTGTGCCATTTTAATGGCCCCTGTCACACACACCCCTTGAAATTATCCTCACTTCCCTCTTTTTAGAGCACCAGTGACTATATATATATGTGAGGCATGATAGGATGCCAGGCCTTCACAAGACACACACACACACACACACACACACACACACACACACACACACACACACACACACACACACAGTAATTTAACATAGCCAGTGCACTTACTACCATGTTTTTTGGAGGTCAGAGGATGAAAAGGAGAAACTTCACATATGACCCAGGCTTAAAAACATACCAGGTACCAGGTTAATACCCATGTGTTTGGGAGGAAACCCACCAAGTACAGGGAGAACAGATCCGTGGCAGGAATCGAACCCAGATCTTGGAGGTGCAAGGCGACAGTGCAAAGATCGAAACGCTTTGACCTTGAACGTCACTAAATCTCAAAAACAGCATATTTCTTTTTTTTTCGTTTGTTGCTGTTTTGATTGAATCTCTCCGAGTCATGACGTAGCCATAGTTGTGAAATAAAATAATAAATAAAGTCTTGAATAGAGCTGATTCATAAATCCAAGAAGGAGGCTTAACAGCCTGCGAGTTTGGCTGCAGGGTCGGATATGACTCTGCCTTCTGGCCAACCGTTGTGATAAATAGGTGAAAATGCGCCGAACGTTTAAAAGCCTGCGAGCTGGCCCGAATATCAAAGAACTGTAAAGGCGACGGAGTGTTTCGGTGCCAGGATTGGGCTTTGATTACAAAAAAAACAAAAAAACAACAACAACAGGAATTGGTTATGCTCCGGCGTGACGTAAATCAACTCTCTGTCTTCTTAACATCCGCTTATGTTCCTCGCACATAAATCACATCATCGTTTCTTAGGAAAATAAAAGGCTAGAATCCTGGCACGAATTGACGTCAGTGTGCTAAGTTTCAGTTCCTCTTGAAAGTTTTTAATGTGTCAAATTTCACACCAGCTTATGCATGGAGGACCATGTAATCGCTTCCTGTTATGCTGCCAGAGACAGGTGAGATGTGTGTGTGTGTGTGTGTGTGTGTGTGTGTGTGTGTGTGTGTGTGTGTGTCTGGCTTGGAGTAAAGTCATGCATCAAATAAATACTATGTGTTTTAGTCATGCTGTAGCACTGAGTCCATTTCAGCGAAGTTGTGGGAACACAATCACAGATCACAGCGTCATTTGTGAAAATTAAAGAATGTACAGTTTTCGGCTCGTCTTTAACCTCAAAGAATCACATTTAATACTGTAGCTGTGTTTTTAAACCCTTACTCTCTCATTGCTCATCCTCTACAGGAATGCTGGAGGCCTGGAGTCTGTTACACCATGGACAGGGTGACAGTCCATCACAGGGCACAAGTACACACATACACACATCATGGGCAATTTTTAAACCCTGGTGTTTATGTGGTGTTAATCGCTACACCACTGTGCTCTCTCGCTCTCTCTCGCTCTCATATATACTGTATAATTATATATAGAGTAAGGATTTATTTATAATTGATTTAAATTATATACATTTAATTTAATTTAATTTAATTTAATTTAATATTTTAAATTTAATATAATTTAATATAATTAATATAATAATTTAATATATTTAATATAATAATTTATTTATTTATTTATTTATTTATTTATTTATTTATTAATTAATGCATAATAAATATGCATTCATTTCACCAACATTTCCAAAAGGCCTGCTTAGTCATGTGACTAGAACTTATTATAATATACAAGTATAATATACTCAGCTGCCACAGAGTTTAGGAGTTTAGAGTTTAGGAAAGAGACACAAGCGAAGAGTAACAGATTCTGAAATAAAGAGATTTTTTTTTTTTGTGTGTGTGTGCATGAGTTCAGCTTTGGCAGTACGTCCAGTGTTGTACAAATGATTTCTCACGCACACTTTCTCAAACACACGTTTTAATTTTACTGTAACAGTTCCCGCACAACAAAGAAATGCATTTTATGTATGCGAAATGTAAAAAAAAAAAAAAAAAAAAAACAGAGTTAAGATAAGCTGAATTCATCTTTACACAAGAGGCGGAGTAAGGATTGAGAAATGACACTCATGTATGGGTGATGTGTTCAAATCTTTTGTTTTTAAAGCTACGTACACATGGTGATGTAGTGCTTAACACTTGGCTTTGCACCTCCGGGGTCCGGGTTTGACTCCTGCCTCGGGGCCTGACTGTGTGGTTTGCATGTTCTCCCTGTGCTTGGTGCATTTCTAATTGCCATTCCCATATTGTCCGTAGTATGTGAATGACGTGATGGATTGTCACCCCTTCGGGAGCGTACCTCACCTTGTGCTCCACCAGGTTGCCGTTGCTGCTATGCCCTTGAGCATCTCTAGGGGTTCGGTATCGTGGCTGATCCTGCACTCTGACCACAGCTATGCTGGGATTTCGAAGAAAGAATTTTACCGTGCAGTAATGTATATGTGACACATAAAGACTTTCCTTTAACTTAACAACGTGATGCGCTCAATTAAATTTGAATTGTATAGCGCTTTTATCAATTGTCATGTCATTGTCGCAAAACAGCTTTACACAATCAAAAGAAAATGATTACACCACCGGGGTCTGGGTTCAAGTCCCGGCTAGGTTTGATTCCTGTCTCTGAAGTGCATGGAGTTTGGATGTTCTCCTCGTGCTTGGTGGGTTTATTCCCAAAGGCGTGCTAATTGGCGTTCCCAAATTGCCCATAGTGTGTGTGTGTGTGTGTGTGTGTGTGTGTGTGTCCTGTCCAGGGTGTAACCCTGCCTTGTTCCCTAAGTCTCCTGAGATAAACTCCTGGCCCCTCTCCTGGGATAGACACTGAGTCCCTCTAATCTTGAAGGTATATAAAATATAGCAACATGCTTTCTAAGAAATGTGGAGCATTTTTTTTTTTTTTACTGAATTCATTCGTATAAACAGGGGAAAATAATCCTTAACTATAGTAACATAGGACACCTACTCATAGATTTCCCGTGTATATAATCAAAGCCTTACTCCGATGCTGTGCATTATGGGTAGATTCCAGGAAGGAGAAGAAGCGGTGATCATATTCATATCTTGCTATTTATTTACTAACATCAAGTTAGTAAATAAATTCCGCACATGGAAACAAAAGTCCTTTAGAACAAAAGAGGACCGGCACGATTCTGATTGGTTCATCCAGTTTCTCATGAACGCTGTCTGGCGGTCGATAAAATGTGAGTAAGAACAGCGTTTGTTTGACGTTCGGGTGGTTAAAGTGGTGGCACTTTCGTGATGATGAATGTCATTATAGTGCAGTTAGGGAGCAAATCAGTGTTAACTGCCACATAATCATGGCGATTGCATGTGTGTTAGGTTAACCATCAAACAAATAATCATTTTGAACGGTCAGAAAATATTCCACAAGCTTTCAAACCTGAACATCTACTGTGTTCGGCTGTTCTGGACAAGCGTCTTTTTGCAAGTCAGTTTTTTTTACTTCGAAGCTTCTATTCGAATGTGATAAAATGTCTGTGTTCGCCCGGATAATAAAACCATTGTGTTGGATTCTCACTGCAGTAATACGCTACTAGATGCCTTCCTATTTCATCGTCGTTTCATCATACCACGGACGTCATTTGTGCAACTAATTGTAAAGCGAGGCGAGGTAGCCATAGAGCCATACTTTAATCAGGAGGATTTTTTTTTTTAATGCAGCAGCGCATGACTTCTTCTTCTTCTTCTAATCAGCCATGTGGCAGCTGTGCAGTACGTGTAAGCGTGTGGCTACTGACAAGCAGCTTACCAGCAAAAAAAAGTGTCATTCCTTGATTTTTTGAACCTGGAGTGATTGTTGGTGACGGGTTTAGTCAGGACGGTGCAATAATGAAGAATCATCCAGTGAGCAGTCGGACGGAACTTACACATACTGTATCTATACACGGCCTGGTTAAAAAAAGTTGATCACTTTTATCTTCAGTTAATGATGTTACGTGGTGGTCAGTTTGTGTGTCAAAATGATCCCTCATACTTCCAGAACCACTCTTTCACAATCGGAGTCCCGTACTATCAGGGAAGGTAGCCTCCATAGATGTGATGTGCTGGTGATTCAGTCCATTCAGGTGGTCAGCTGACTTCATTTTATTGCCACATAACGTTGCCGAGTCTCGACCTGAGCAACTGAAGCGACCCCAGATCATAACACTGTCTCCAGAGGCTTGTACACTGGACACTATGCATGATGTTAGCATCGCTTCATGCGCTTCCCTTCCTACCCTCACACGCCCATCGCTCCGGAATTGGGTCGCGTGACCTTTTTCCATCGCTCCAAAGTCTAATCTTTATGCTCCCTAGCAAACTGAACTTTTCTTTTTTTTTTCTGATTAGCCTTTCTGAAGTACTTATAGACACACTGCTGTTTAGTCCCAGTCCTGTGAGTTTTCATCACATTGTGTGTATATGGAAATGCTCTTACTTTCACTATTAAACATACACTACTGAATGTTGTCAAAAGTTTTCACTCACCTGCCTTCATATACATATGAACTTGAGTAGCATCCATTCCTTAATCCATAGGGTTTAATATGATGTTGCCCCCCCCCCCCCCTTTGCAGCTATAACAGCTTCAAATCTTCTGAGAAGGCTTTCCACAATGTTTATGGGTGTGTTTATGGGAATTTTTGACCATTCTTCCAGAAGTGCATTTGTGCGGTCAGACACACTGATGTTGAACGAGAAGGCCCGGCTCCTCCCCGTCTCCGCTCTAATTCGTCCCAAACAGTGTTCTATCAGGTTGAGGTCAGGACTCTGTGGAGGCCAGTCAAGTTCTTCCACACCAAACTCGCTCATCCATGTCTTTATGGACTTTGCTTTGTGCACTGGTGCGCAGTCATGTTGGAACTGATGCGGGGTTGTATTTCTGGAGTTATTGATCGGAAGGTCGGCGGTTCGATTCCCAGCTCATCCAGGTTGCCATTGTTGGGCCCTTGAGCAAGGCCCTTAACCCTAACTGCTCCAGGGGCGCTGTACCATGGCTGACCCTGCGCTCTGACCCCAGTTACGCTGGGATATGCGAAGAAGAAATTGCACTGTGCTGTAATGTATATGTGACGAAATAAAGGTTTTACTTTATCTGGGGGACGCATGGAGGTAGAGTATTATGGTGAACTGGTATGTTTTGGAACCTTCTTCCTCACTTTCATTGATCACTCAGGTTTGTTGACTGGTCGCTTTACATCCTAGTTCCCCCTCATATCTATGTTTCCTTCCGGCTCTAACTTTTAGTTATGCTGTTATAGTCAGTCCTGCCGGAGTCCCTGCTTGCACTCTGCACAAAATATACATTGACCTTATACATTGTGTGACTGTAACTGTTGTCTCTCTCTCTCTCTCTCCTGCTCTCCCTTTATGCTCCAAGAGCTCCCTGTAATCCCGACTTTTCTCTTCCCTCTGGACCTGTCTGACTCATCCTGGTGCCGCGCTTCTGCTTTTAGATCTCGTCACATGGAGGCCCCGTGTGATCTGCTTGGGATGCATGTGGGGACCGGGGACGGTTTCACTTGACCTTGACGATGGTCTTGGACTCAGCTGATGCCAAAAGCTGTTTTCTGATGTTTGTGAATGCAGTCACTCATTAGTTCAGGAATGAAATTCCCACAAACAGTTTTGCACCTGAGCCTCTAATGATGAAAGTGGACTTCATATTAACTTCGTCCCACTGCAGATCGGTTCCTGCTACGAGGATGGGTTCCCTGTTGAGTCTGTTTATTTCCTCTCAAGGTTTCTTCCTATTGTCATCTCAGATCACATACAGATTAGGCTAATTGACCAGAGGTCCTACCATGGTCGTATGAATAAATACAATAGTCACCACTGGCCACGTGAGATTAAAACCATTAATCATGTGACTGCATTCAGAAGTTTACAGTATTTATTGATTTTAACAATGTCTTCATGAAAGAAGATAAATCCCGTAAACCCCACCCACTCCCTCTTTGTTGGAATATGCAGGAATATACAGTATGAGCTGTGGCTTATCAAGATTAAAAGGCTTCAACCTGAACTGATTGAAATGCAGCACAAATCCGAGTCTCGCCCTGAGCCCATGACACGCACTCTGTCTGCCCTACAAACCCATTTCCTAAAGCCAGTGCCGTTTATGTAATATGGTCATGGACAAACTGAACCACTTTTTGCAGCTCTTTTTATGCAATGTTGAAACACAGTCCGAGATGCCGTCATAAAAACATTCACTACTACTACTGTATTACTACTACTAATATAATCATGTGCATAGTGCAAGTAGGTTCTAATCCTGATTCTGCTTGAACAGATGGAGGACATCACTGCTATCATTATACAGTCTAATATCAGTTGTAAGAATTCCTAAGTGTGATGCTACTTAGTCCAGCAAGTGTAACAATCTGTCACTGAACCTGGTTGTTCTTTCTAGCCAGTGTATGATGTATGGGGTGAAGGTTAATGTCCATGACGGCTACCGGATTGATCTTTGTTCATGCAGCCTTTTTTGCAACCCTTTGCACTGATGTCATCTCTCCAGCACACACACACACACACACACAGCATTAGCTGGTAAAACACCCCCACAGAAGTGATGTGCACACATTAAACACCACAGCCTCTTCGGGAAACAGAGACGACTTTGGCCCTTCTTATACACAGTGTCAGCACTTATAGTCCAATCTACTTTGCCAGGCACAAATTCTATGTAGATTACTTATACCTTCACATTCTTTCTATTAATGGTGACAGGAAATAGGTGGGAGTGAACCTCCTGAAATTCACTATGAAGTTGTAGAAACTATAGTTTGCCAGTTAGGAAGTCTATTATCCATGAAATGATGGATTCATACACTTTCATCAACTGTCCAGACTGTACGATGAAGCACTGAAGGAAGAA
>JAAGKR010013186.1:0-14574 GCA_011419295.1 Clarias macrocephalus
ATAATATATCAAACTCCTGATCTGTGATAGTTTCATTAATAATAACTGCTTTAGATGCGAGAGATCTAATATTTAACAGTCCGAGCTTCAGATCAGAGGTGCGGCTGCGCATTCAGTGTGATCTGAGTTTGTGGTATCTATGTTAATTAAATTACTAAAACAGACTTTCTGAGTCTTTCTAAACTTAGCTCGGGGAACAGACACAGTCTCAATATGATGAACCCTGAGTGACGACTCTATGCAGCTAGCAGACGGTTGGTTTAGCCTGTCTGTCTGCTCCCTGGCCTTGGCTCTGGATTGTCACAGATTAACTCGGCCTCTTCTGAGACTATGTGCTATACTACAGGAAATGAGAGCAGCACCTTCCCGAGTGGGATGGACACCGTCCCGCCCTAACAGGCCAGTTTTGCCCTCAAAGGTCTTCCAATTATCTATGAAGCCCACGTTGTTTTCGGAGCACCACCTGGACATCCAGCGGTTCAGCGACCATAACCTGCTGTAACCTATGTCGCCACGTCTCAGAGGATACCTCAGCGATTCAAGGGGATTCCAGAGGATTTCTTTTCATGTCATGGATGGTCAGCCTGGGTCATAAGACACTGAACCAGTTACTTAATAGGTAGGAACTGAACTGTAAACACGTAGTGACGGTCTGAATTGGAGCATTGACACTTCATTAGACCTGTGTATACGTTAAAAAAAAATTCTTACATGTTGGTGATATTTACATAGATAATATCTGAAATATTATAAATTTGCTTTACATTTTACTTGATATTTGTTTACAAACTGTGATGATGGGCTTACAGCCAGTGTACACACATTACTTAAACCTACTCGCTCGAACGACTCACACACAGCATCACAAGTGACGAACTCGTACACACCCATGCATGTTCTCTGTTGTTGCAAACTCCAATACTGTTTCGCCAAGAAGGAAGCTGCCTGTCTGGCCTCACCCGCTCGCCCTGCTTCTTGTCACGACCCAGAGGACACTGCCTTCACTGAGTAACAACCCGTCAACCCGCACCACTCACCTAGGTGCCACCAAAACCACTGTTCTGCTAATTCCACCAAGACTGCATATGTTTAACTGCTGAATGTTGTTCTTAAATAATGACTGTTCGTGTTTGTGGAATCTGGTTCCCGTGCTCTCTCTCTGCTCGTCAAACTCTTTACAAAATATAAACATTTAAGTAAATATAAACACTTTTTTTTTCCTGTTGTGTATTGTGTCTCTGCCTCACTGCATCATTCAACTCTGGGCTCCTGCCGAGCCTAAAACCATTTGAATCTGTCCTACTCAGTATTCTTAGGCATCACCCTGTACTGTATTGAACATGACAGCGCCACCTTGTGGGCTACATATGGATTCCACAAAACCTTCAGGAAAGTGTAAAGGGTTAACCCTAGGGATTACGTGTTCCATCTTCTCTCAGAAGACAGGACAGGATTGTACGAGCGCGCGCTGATTCCGTTAGGACTACGCCCCCGATTGATTCTTTTCGAACGAGTCTTTACAGTGAACCGATTCTTCTGAATCATCATCTCAATTATCCGATTATTGTTAGCGCTTTAAAACATAAATAAAAAGTAAAATATT
This sequence comes from Clarias macrocephalus, assembly GCA_011419295.1. Lineage (NCBI taxonomy): Eukaryota > Metazoa > Chordata > Actinopteri > Siluriformes > Clariidae > Clarias > Clarias macrocephalus. Next base: position 1,604 of record JAAGKR010013186.1, read on the forward strand.
CAAACGATAAATAAATATATATATTATATTACATAGTTCAAAGGCAGCATGTAGAAATAAGGGAACTGGTGAATTGAGCTAAATGAGTCGAGTGACAGAATGAATCAGTTCCCACATGAATCACAATCTTTTCTTTCTTTCCATTTTTTTTTTTTTTACACTCAGTCAGTAATCCCACCTGCGACAATAACAATAAGGTGATCACAGAAGCTGAACCTGAAAGCATGACAGAGAAATCACTCGGACATGTGCTTTAAGGTCAGAGTTCCATGTAGATCCCCAGATTTGTTTAAAAAGGACAGAGACTAAAGGTATCAATGTCTGTACTGTAAAGTAATAATGCAACATTTTATTTTATTTTTCATGTGAGAAACCGAGTTTTGTTCTAAATATATAATTATTTCAGTATTTGATTAAAAGTGAGGGAAAAACTGTTTGTCTCTTGCAGTTATTGGTTTTGTCATATGCACAGCTCCATCCCTAATAAAGTACAAACTCAGACAGGACAAAACAGAAAACTGGAAAATAATAATAAAAATATCTGAAAATGATTTTGTCAACTGTCGATCTTTTTATATTCAAGTGTAGGTTTTGTCGTCAAACAGAAATATTTACCTGCAGGATCAAAAATACACTGCCTGGCCAAAAAAACTCACCTGGATGTGACTAAGCTAATAGATAAGAGTCTTCCGTTTGATAACTACTGCAGTGATTAATACAGTTCAGCTGGTACAAGTTATTTAACCCTAACTGATGCAGTGAGGAGCTTCTCATTTCTTACACATGTCAGAAGTGGGTGTGGAAAAGGTTTTTTATTGTCCTGCATCATGCAAAGAAAACAACTAAGAAGAGTGCTGACACTACGAACACTGGGTTAAGAACTCACTCACTCTTCTATACCGCTTTATCCTGCATTCAGGGTCACGGGGACCTGGCGCCTATCCCAGGAGGCTTAGGGCACGAGGCGGGGTACACACTGGACAGGGTGCCTATCCATCATAGGGTGCACACACACACTACGGGCAATTTGAGAACACCAATTAGCCTAACCTGCATAACTTTGGACTGTGTGAGGAAACCGGAGTACCCAGAGGAAACCCACCAAGCACGGGGAGAACATGCAAACTCCATGCACACAGAAATGGGAATTGAGCCTGGCCGGGAATCGAACCCGGACCCTGGAGGTGCAAGGCGACAGTGATAACCACTACACCACCGTGCCGCCGGGTTAAGAACTGTCTAATAGTAATAATAACAAGTTTATTTGCACTATCTGGTCATCGCATGTATTTGGTATGAAAAAAATATCCCTCCTTGTCTGATCATTACATAAAGTCTGAGTATTAAATTGCAGCGGCTGAGCACTTTTGCTCTTTATTACACACTTCTCACTGCTGCAGCTCAGTCTTTCAACCAGCAGTGACACTGAGGTGTTTAAATCTGCATCATACACACATTGATACACATTAAAAAACATCACAGAGCAGTGCAAAGTGAAATTTTAAACAGCTATTGTAATTCTGACAAATCTTATAATAACAAACAATCAGAAAAATATTCAACCAATAAAGTATATTTAAAAAATTTAATCAGTTTCGGTAACATAAAACGCTAAGTAATGATGGACGAGTGTGGACGAGTGGAGGGACACGCGTGAATAACTGGAAATAGAGGGATCAGAATGGATGAGCAGAAATTGAGATGTAGATAATGAATAAACTCTGGTAAGTGATTTGTCCTTGCTGGTTGAGTGTGGTTGCTTGGACCTTCAGCTTCACTAGACCAGACTGATTTAAAGAGCGAGTGGTGAAGATGATTCCTCTTCCAGCCTCGTCTTTAATACCAAACAGCTGTTCTGTAATCTCTCCATTTTGTTCGAGGATGGTGAATAACGTTCTCTCCTGAAGAACACCAGACTCGGAAAACGCTGACAGTCGGACGACGTTGTGTTGAGCAGGAATTCCCAGAGGAAGTGTGAGGAGTTTATATTGAAGGAGGAGAGACGATCCTGCAGCACACTCATGAGAACATGGCTTGTAACACAGTCTGTGGATGAGAAGACGACCAATCGGGTTTCGATTAATTTGTTTTTGTTCGTCTTTGTTGATTTATGGATTAAATATTTAATCTGGTTCATCAAGTTATAGGGATTATGATTTGTAAATGTTTTCTAATATGTTCAACACCGTGCAATCTAACACACTGCTCGTCACCATTAATTTAAACAGGGTTAAAATTAAGGGCAAGGTCAGATGAAGTTTATTTTTTACTTTCTTTGCACCTCTCAGACACACATTATTAACTGCTGAAATAGTATATATATATATATATTTTTTTTTTTTTTTTTTTTTTTATTTATATATATATTTTTTTTTTTTTTTTTTTTTTTTTTTACCCTGGACTTCCTCCTCTGTGATAGCTGGCAGGACATGGAGTGTCCAAACACTGATAACTCCCTCTCGTGTTAAAGCACATTTGGTTTGGTCCACACTGCACACTGTGCTCAAGGCATTCATCAATATCTGAAATTGTACAGTGTTGAGACATGATTAATTCACACTGCAGCTTACTGACAATTATGTATTTTAGAAAAAAAAATTGATAAAAAAGTATAGTTTATGTTAATGCAATACACGCTACAGACAATCAAATGTAAAACCATGAATGTGTGAATATAATGAACGTTGCATGGTCATGTGACCTGAATTGAGTACCTCTGCATGTTTGACTGTTGGACATCAGCTGATACCCTGAAGGGCAAAAACACTGAAAACTTCCCACTGAGTTCTGACACTTGTGTTGGCATGGCTTTCTGACCACACACTCATCAATGTCTAAGCAGAAGGAGGAGCAGAATTACAAAATGTTTATATATACATGAAAGAAATCATGCAACACATCCATGCTCCCTCTTTGTCCTATTTCAATTATGTAGAACTCACCCACACAGCTACCGGCTTTGCTTGTATAACCAGGGGGGCAGGTGTGTAAGTTGCTCCATGGTGCCCCCTGCTGTGTGTTCTGTAGCAGTGTTAGTGTTTGACCCCTTGTGGACACCAGCTGGGGCTGAAGTCCAGCTCGAACCCAAGTTCGATTACTAAACACACTTCCTCTCTCGAGTCCAGCACACGAGCGGCCGTCCACCAGCAGGACAGTCCCCGGGGGACACAAGCACCGGAAACTACCAGGTACGTTTCGGCACTGAAACCCACACGGACTTGGAGACTGTGCACACTCATCAACATCTAACACACCAGCAAGAGAGAGAGAGAGTGCAAGTAAAACACTGGGCACATGTTAGTCTGGTGTGGTGTTGTATGGATGTGTGAAGTGGTGCGCTGTAGGGTGGCGTGTGGCATGTAATGTGGTTAATGTGGTCTGGGGTGCAGTGTGTATGGTACGGTGTGTGTGTGATGTGGTGTGTAGTGCAGTGTGTGTGTGTGGTACGGTGTGTGTGTGACTGTGTCCCTGAGTCGCACCTACACACGGTTTGCCCACACCCTGAGAGCGGTAGCCTCTTGGACACACACACACATATCCACCAAGTGTGTTTTGGCAGATTTGGCTGTAGCGACACATGTGACTGCCGTCTTTACACTCGTCTACATCTGAAACACACGTGTAATGCAGATATTGTTACACCATCCCAATAACTGAGTATAATACTCAGAACATCTCACTCATTAATGTGGGGAAATCTGCTCCAGCAAAAGTATTTGCCCCCTCCCGCTTTCCTCTGTTGGTCTTTCTCTTGGTTTTCCTCTACAGCTCCGACAGGAACAGAACGTTTGCTCAGTCTCGAACAGTGTAGTCACGAACACAGAGTGTATCTGAGGTGTTCACTGTTTGCTAAAACCTTTTGTCCTACTTCACAAACACATTTATCACAATATATAATCACCCTTTCAATTCATGCATTTTCAATCCTTACAGTTTGCTCACACTTACCCACACACACACCACTCTCAGCCTGAGTCATTCCTGATGGACAGCTGTCAAAACACTGATACCCTCCATCTGTATTCTTGCATTGCTGGTGAGGTGGACATACACTCCTCAAACACTCATTTATATCTACACACACACAATGATAAAAGATCATTAAAAAGCTTTCACCAATGAAAACAATTCAGTATGTTTTTAAAAAAAAAGGTTTTTTTATGGTTGCTGTATGACCCTTAAACATGTGTACATCTTCTGAGATCTCTGTAGAACGTACTGCATATATCACACCCTCTGTGTGTTGTCTTACAGTAGTGGCTCATTAGGAGGAAATGTGGTTCACCGTGTGTGATTGGCATCACACACATACGCTTCCTTTTTACAATTACTACTAGGGGCAGAATACAATGCATTTCTTATAGATAATTTAGATATTAAAAAGTTATTTTTTGCAATTTAAGTTTAAAAGTGAAACTCATATATTCTAGATTTATTACATGCAATGTAAATGTGCCTTTTTGTTTTTATTTAAATATCCATTCTAGTGTACTATTCATGCAGCATTAATAAATGAATACTGCATGACTGTCAGTCTAACTCAATAACACACGGGGAAGACAGGTGTCCAGAAGACGATCACTGACTCCCTCCACATGTGGCGTAAACAGACAGAAGTTTGGTGGAAAGTTGACTGAAAGGGAAAGGTGTGGTAAGAAAAGCTACACAGGGACGAGCGCAGTCTTAGGAAGATTGTCAAATAAAGCCGATTCAAGACCTTGGGACAGATTCACAATGAGTCAAGTGAACCTAGAGTCAGGACATCAAGAGACACCAGGTACAAATCAGCTGATTAATACCTGATCCTTAAACAGAACTGAGAAAGTTTTGGGAAAAGTTCCTCCCCTAGTGACGGGAAGGAATTGGATACGACTTCAGGAAATGAACTACAAATGCTGCATCACTAGTATCAAGCCACTCCTGAACCAGAGACAACATCAGAAGCATCTTACTTGGGCTAATGAGAAAGACAACTGGATCACTGGACCAAAGTCCTCTATTTAGATGAAAGTAAATTTTGCATTTCATTTGGAAATCAAGATCCCAAAGTCTGGAGGAAGACAGGAGAGGCAGAGAACCCCAGTTGCTTGAAGTTCAGTCTAAAGCTCCCACACTCTGTGTGCATTGAGGTGCCGTGTCATCTGCTGGTGTCGGTCCACTGTGTTTTATCAGGAACAAAGTCAACACAGCTCTACCAGGAAGTTTTAGATCACTTTGCTTCTGTCTGCTGACCAGCTTTATGGAGATGCTGATGTCCTTTTCCAGCAGGCCTCTGCCCACAGTGCCAAAACTAAGACTAACTGGTTTACTGATGTGGTATTACTGTGCTTGAGGGGCCAGTAAACTCACCTGAACTGAACCCTATAGAGAATCTCTGTACTATTGGAAGATGAGAAACACCTGAATCATCAATACAGACCAGCTGAAGGCTGCTATCAAAGCAACCTGGTCTTAAAAAAAAAAAAAGGCTTGAAGTATTTAACTTTACATGTAATGGATCTAGAATATATAAGAGTTTCACTTTTTTAATTAAATTCCAAAAGAAAATTAAGTTTTTCACTATATATATATATATTTTTGTTTGAGAGGCAAACATGGTGCTGTTCTCTCTCTCTCTCTCACACACACACACACACACACACACACACACACACACACACACACACACTGACCAAAGCAGCGATGTCCCACCAGCTGGTATCCAGGCAGGCAGCTGCAGCGGAATGAGCCGAGTGTGTTAAAGCACTGATGCTGGCAGGGAGACACAGACGACTCCACACACTCATCCACATCTAATGAGGGCAAATAGCACAGCTTCAATTAACACAATCATCAGGGATCACACAATACGGTAACATCACCAGACCTACTGTAGGTGCCGTTCTGATTTTATAAACATCCTCATTCAATATTAATGGGTTATTTTTCTCTGATTTCGTTACAATTTTAAACAAACTTCGGAAATTATTTGCCCTAACACACAGGACTGAGAACTACTGACCAATAGGGTTAGAGAGAACCTGCCACATTTTACCACCTCAAATGCAAAAATATATAAATGAAAAAAAAAAGAAATCGATCTTGTAGTTGTGAGTGAAGGCAATACAAGAAAGAACTGTGACATAAAACTGAATCGATTTTTCTCTATTGTTTAGTCACAGGTTCATAGTGACAAAACTACACTTGCTGACTTTGTAGCACACAGATTAAGATGGAAATTATTGATCTGATATCAACCAAATGAGTCTGGTTCCCCTCAATGTTTCTTCCTCTTCCTCATGTGTTTTTCAACACCGGCACCTCCGACTCACTCATTACAGACACACTTTAAATGTAAACATCATATCCAGGTTGTAGATTTATGTAAAGCTGCTTTGTGACAATAATATTAAAAGTACTGACGTAAATAAATGGCTCCAAAACCATAAATATATTACCGATTATATCATATCAGGTATTAAGTCACAGGTCAGTTTTGAACCCTGGCCAATAGAGGGCAGTAGATACAATGCATCAATGTATTCTTCAAATTTGCCCAAATCAGCAGATTAATATCTGATCCTTAAACAGAATTGAGAAAGTTTTGGGAAAAGTTCCTCCCCTAGTGATGGGGAGGAATTGGATACGACTAAATTAGGAAGAAAATAATAAAATAATAATAACAAATAATAATTTCTCTGGGTTTCTTTTTTTGGGGGGTTTTATTCTGAGGTGCTCCTCTTAAACAAACTCCCACTGGCCGTATCTCAGGAACTGGACATGATACAGTACTATATGTAAAGTAATTTAATATATAAACAGTTAGTCTAAACCAATAGATCAATCTGTAATGTATTCCCAAATAATCCCTGAAATTTAAGCTAATCAAATAAATAACCAGTAATAACTAAATTAATTCATGAATTAATAAATTTTTACACAGTTTTGTGTAAAAGCACCTTCAGTGAATTCTTTCCTTTACTGCAGGAAATAAACTCTACATGTCCATTGTGTCAGAGAACAACAGAGAATTTATCTTCAGCAGTTTGAAATTAAACTCTGCTTTTTGTCCTTTTAGAATAGTCGCTCCACTTCCTAACCAAGATGAGAACACGGGTTTGTTCTGCAGTTCATCTGTGTTTCCACATTTGTTGTATTCTTGTTAAGTTCCATATGACTGCTTGTATAAAAGAAATTTATGCTATAATTTACCAGGAGGGTAAATGAGGGCTCTTGCGTGTAAAGAATGTTCTGGGGGTTACAGGGGAAGATTGAGGTGTTGGGTGTAGGGAAGCCTAATGGCGGTGTGTAATAAACAGTAACTTTTAATGCTCGCCTGTAAATAGCCATTTATCAGGTACTAGCATAAAATGAAGGCATTACTCACATGACTCACGTCAGCAGCTCCGCTTGCCATAAAAAGTGCTGGAAAAGACTCGTTGAAAATGGTCCAATCACATGAGCCCAAATATTTAAAAACAATATTGATTCGCTAAGAATAAAAGTGGGAGGGTTCAGGGCGCACAGAAGGATGATTCGACAAAATCCAATCAGAGTTCAGCCTGAAGTCACATGCTTTTCAAAAACGTACCTGCCTACATAGACACTCGTTTGTCCGGCGGCCCGCGTACACCAACACAATTGAACGTAATACAGTTTAGATTTTTTTTTTATTACAAATAAATTATATTAAGAAATACAGAGAAATATTATGACTAAATGACTTTATTTCATTATTAAAATAAATAATTATTATGTTAAATAATTACATGTTAATGGAGCATTCTTCGCTGCCAAACTTTAAGGGGGGGGGGGGGGGGGGGCGATGCCCCTGCGCCCCGTATTGACCGGCCGCCACTGGTAATAAATATGTTATTGAGTAGTTCCTGGTTTTATCAGTTATCGTTTAACATTGGTAGCAGAGGATGGTTATCAATTACAGAATACCAGCAACATTTGACGAAGGAAAACCTTAAGAGAGCTGGAGGAATGAAGTTGGAGTTTGGATTAGAGTTACCGAGCTTGAAAAAAGAAAACAGGCTCGTGCAGTTGCTTGGTGCTGTCGGGAAGAACGAGGGAAACTGCGATGGAAATACCGGTAGATGATTTGAATAAGGACAGCGTCATGGCGACTTTACTAACGAAACGACGAACATATGAAGCTTTCTTCAACTTTTACCAAATTAAGTGAGACAGCGGTGTATCTATGACAGATTACATCATCGATTTTGAACAACACTACTTACTGATGCGCAAGTACAAAATGGAGCTTCCGGATGCAGTATTAGCTTTTAAACTAATAGATACTGCGTGTTTAGAAATGAAAGACCGACAGTTAGCGCTAATGGCATGTTCAGATTTGACTTTTGTGTCAATGAAGTCGGCGTTAAAAGGATTTTTGCAGGAAATGCGTGTGCTAAAGCAGTGGGAATTAATCAGGAAAGTGCATATTTGATAGAACAGAGGAGACAGAGAGGCGCACCATGGCACCAAAATAAACAACCAAGGGCACCACTGCCTGGCACAAACCCACTGGACAGGTAAGGGCGCAGATCTAAATGTGATATATGTCAAAGTACATTCCACTGGGCAAAATACTGCCTGCACAAAGATGAACAAGTTAAACTAACTGAGGACAGTGGAACAGACAATGTAGAAGAATGCAATATTACACTACACAAAAGAGTCGCTTTCTGAAGCAGAAGTCTTTATGACAGAGTGTTTTGGTGCAGCTATAATAGACACAGCATACACCCGGACTGTGTGTGGACAAGAATGGCTAGATAATTACATCACTGAGTTAAACAAAAATGAAATTAAAAAAGTAAACAAGACTGAAACACAGAGCCATAAACCATTTAGATTTGGAGATGGAAAAGTCATATATTCGACCAAAAGCCTGAAAATACCTACAAAAATTGGACAGACTAAGTGTAGCATAGAGACTGAGGTTGTCCCAGCAGAAATTCCATTGCTTTTGAGCAAAGCCTCTCTGAAGAGAGCAGGAACAGTGCTTGACATGGAAAATGATGAAGCAATAATGTTCAGCCAACCTGTTAAAGTTGAGTTTACAAGTTCTGGCCATTACTGTGTGAACATTGGGGGCAATGGAGGCACAGTTAAAGATATTCAGTGTAATGAGCAGATCTTAGCAATTATAGGAGATATTTCCAAGGACGTGAAGGACGAGGATGAGATACTGACAGTTACAGAAACTATGAACTATACAAAATCCTGATGAAGCTTCATAAACAATTCGGTCATGTGCCTGCTGAGAAACTACAAAGGGTTCTTAGTAGCTCAGGCAACAAAGACCCAGAATGCAACATCATCTTACAAAAAATTGTGAGCGAATGTGAAATATGTCAAAGGTACAAAAAAAATTAAGCAAGACCGCTTGTTGGTCTACCACTAGCATCTCAATACAATGAAACTATGGCTGTAGACAAGGTGTGTGGTATCTCCATAGTATTGATCAGTTCACAATGTTTAGTGCAGAGAATATCCTGACCACCAAAAGGTCCTGTGAAATAGTAAAACATTTTGCCCATGACTGGATAAGTGTACATGGCCCACCTCAGAAACTGTTCAGCGACAATGGTGGAGAATTTAACAATGATGAGGTGAGAGATATGGCAGAGAACTTTAACACAGAAGTAAAGACTACAGCATGCAGCCCATGGAGCAACGGTCTCCTGGAGTGACACAACCAAACACTCAATGAAATCATAATGAAGGTGAAGATAAGTACTGGTTGTGATTGGAACACTGCGATGGACTGGGCAAAGAACACTATGCAAAATGTCTATGGTTACAGTCCTCATCAGTTAGTGTTTGGGAAGAATCCTAACCTACTCTCTGTGCTGACTGATCAACCTCCGGCCTTGGAGGGAACTACAAAAAGTGAGTGCGTGGCAAGACACATTTCTGCTTCAAGAAAGACTTTTACAGAAGCTGAATGTTCAGAAAGAATATGAAGAGCACGTCGAATGCAACGACGTCACACAGATGAAAAGAATGAAATGGGTGACAAGTTGTACTACAAGCATGTGGATTGTCCAGAGTGGAAAGGACCAGGAATTGTTATTGGTCAGGATGGTGTGGTGGTGTTTGTTAGACATGGAGGATTAGGGTACATCATCTCAGATTGAGAAAAGTAAATACAGAAGGCAAACGAAGGATTATGATAAACAAGGGACATGAGAAACACTAATCAAGATGCAGCAGGAGGTGAGACAATTGGAAAACACAGAAGTGACCTCTAGGGCGCCAAGTGAAGCAGAACACCACCCACTTGACATTACAGAGACTTTTAAACAAGACAGAAAAGTGATTTCAGCTTATAAAATGGACAAATTGTGAGATACAAGGACAGAGAAAAGGGTGTACTACAAAGAATACAAAGTTTTGGGAGGTGCAGGTAAAGCTACAGGTAAATATAAAAGCTGGTATAATTTGATGCTCATTGAGCCCAGTGATGTTGAAGGCACTAAGGAGTCAGTTACAGGGGAAGATTGAGGTGTTGAGTGTAGGGTTAGCGTTAGGGTACAGACGGCGGTCTGTAATAAATTTATAAAGTTATTGTTCCTTTATAAAACCAGTTCCTGGTTTTGTCATTTATCGTTTAACATTCAGACTCTGAGCTCCTCTTCTCAGGCAATCCCCCGTCTCTGGTTGTTCAGTGTATGTAATTCACCAAGTAAGACGAGGACGAAGCTCAAGAGTAGAAACAAATCTCAACAGATGCATGTTTTTTTTTTTTTATCACAAAAAGACAGCATTTCAGGGACCAGGCAGACATGTGGAGCCCTAATTAACTCAACTTGTCAGCAGGAAAATGAAGTGATGTCATTAAAATTCTACCTTCACAGCCATCGGTTCTGCTTATGTTCTCAGTACCGGCGGTTCTGGGTCTGAATCCCGGGCCACACTTCACCTCGCACCGATATTTTCCAACTGTGTTCACACACACCTGGTTATAGAGGCACATGTGAGATCCGTCCATGCACTCATCTATATCTGTAGAACAAAACACACACACACACACACACACACACACACACAAATTATAAGGGACTGAAAATGGGACTGAACAGAATGTGTAGATTTTTCTAAACATTCATTAATTTTTATTAGTTAATTGTTGTTAATTGTTTCCTGTTAGGAAATATTATCATTTTGTATAAATCTTTGTTTAGTTTAGACAGTATGTCTGTGTCTGTGTGTGTGTGTGTGTGTGTGTCTGTGTGTGTGTGTGTGTGTGTGTGAGAGACCTTGGCAGCTGTTACTCTCAGTGTTGATGTTGAATCCTGATGGACAGCTGCAGCTGAAGCTCCCCATGACGTTAATGCAGGAGTGAGAACACGGAGAATCTGACACACACTCATCCTCATCTGAAACACATCACACACGCACAACCTAAACACACAATAAAACACAAAAAACATTTAGTTTTTTTAAACTAAAAGCAACATATGAGGGAATAACTGTTTATAGCTGCTTTAACATGAGTGAGAACAGGAGCCAGGGTTAGGATTAGGGTTAGGATTAGGGTTAGGATTAGGGTTAGGATTAGGGTTAGGACCGCGTGCTGCTTCTCAGGGTTACATGTAGCTCTAAATGAAGAGTACCTGCAAATCATAGAGATCTGTCATATCCTGCTTACCCTAAACTCTAAACCAAACCCTAAATGTTAACCCCGTTAACCCAATCTTTAAAACCTAATCACAATTGTAGACTTTATTCACATTTCTAAACTCCAATCTCAATCTTATACTCTACTTCCAACACTGAACCCTAATCCCAATCCTAAACTTTAATCCTAATCCTAAACTCTAATCACAGTTTCAGACCTTAATCACATTTCTAAACAATCAATGTTAACTCCAATCCTAATCACTAAATCTAATCCTAAAACATAAACCCTTAATCCTAAACGCATAATGACAATAGAACTGAATTTAGTTGATAAGAAATCAATATTAAATATTGTCCGCGAGGCAGAACGAGGTGAATCCAAGCGCATAATGACTGTATAGTGATGCGGGGGCGTGGTCGGGAAGCGTAAGCGAGGGTCGAACACTGGGAAATCAATCCGCGAAACGTCAAAACCAAATCGTGAAGCGAGAGCCGTAGTCAAAAGGAAAGCGCGAAATCAGAAACCGGGAAATCACATGAGCGAGACGAACAAATCCAAACGAGAGACAGAAGCCATAGTTCAAGGGGAGAAGCGTGGGGTCGAAACCGCAAGATCAGACAGACAAACAAAACCGAAAGGCGAAATTCGGGAAACGAGAAAAAAGCAGCATGCAGCACGTGTTTAAATCGCTGGAGTAATCAGTGGAGGAGATGAGAAACAGGTGAGTAGACGGGCGGGAAACGGGGGCGTGGGAAAGGAAACATGACGGGCTGGGGAAAACATGAGCACATGGGGAAAGTGACAGCGTGGAAAAAAATAAACAAATGGGTCGTGGGAAGGACGTGACACATGACAAAATATTTACCGGTGCAGTAAGATGCTTCATCCAGCAGAAATCCCTGTGGACATGTCTCGCCATCTCCCTCTACACAAAATACAACACACACGCTGATAAATTATAAACTATTATTATAGAATTAACTATAGATAAACGTGGAGACATTTAAAACCATGTACATTACAAACATGGTGTATGTGTTTCTCCTGCTCTGACCTGGCGGTGTTAATGAGTATAGTGATGATTACAGTCGGAGTATTGATGATGTAATGCTCTGACCTGGCAGTGTTAATGAGTATAGTGATGATTACAGTCGGAGTATTGATGATGTAATGCTCTGATCTGGCGGTGTTAATGAGTATAGTGATGATTACAGTCAGAGTATTGATGATGTAATGCTCTGACCTGGCGGTGTTAATGAGTTATAGTGATGATTACAGTCAGAGTATTGATGATGTAATGCTCTGATCTGGCGGTGTTAATGAGTATAGTGATGATTACAGTCAGAGTATTGAT
>JAAGKR010013187.1:0-14574 GCA_011419295.1 Clarias macrocephalus
GAGAGAGAGAGAGAGACATAGAGAGACAGAGAGAGAGACAGAGAGAGACAGAGAGAGAGACAGAGAGAGAGAGAGAGACATAGAGAGAGAGAGAGAGAGAGACAGAGAGAGACAGAGAGAGAGACAGAGAGAGAGAGAGAGACATAGAGAGAGAGAGACATAGAGAGACAGAGAGAGAGACAGAGAGAGAGACAGAGAGAGAGACAGAGAGAGAGACAGAGAGAGACAGAGAGAGAGACAGAGAGAGAGAGAGAGAGACAGAGTCCAGAACGATAGATGCAAATGGAATGTGAACAGAAATTACAAACTAGATTTAATTTCATAAAAGAAACATCGGCTCTTAAAAAGTTGAAGATTTTACCTTGATTGTTTGTTAAATGTTTTACTGCAAGAGACACCATGAGAAAAAAACACATCTCAGAAACATAATGCATCACAACAAATGAAATGACAAAAGACATGAAAAATGTACAGTACGTATCTTATGATCCTTTCACAATCCGTTGCTTCTGACTTAAATTTCCGTTTGTAAAATAATAGGTGTTGTTTTTTCACTTCTTAGGTGGAAAACTTTGAGTTGATTTGGCATGAAGTCTTACCCAGAGTGTTCAAAGTGTTCCTATCATAGTGACTGTAGCAGTTCCTCAATATCCCACGGAAGGAAGATTTGATCCAGCAAAGCATGTAACCTTCATATTAAAAAGAAAAAAATTCAAATATTTGCTCTTTTAAAACTTTGGAATTTTTCCAAAATGACATAAAAATCAGTTTACTGGAAAATTCGTTGTGCTGCTGTGTGTCACCCAGAAAAGCTTCCAGAACACACACTAGAATGAAACACACACAGAAACACAACATTGTCAGAAGGTGGTACTTCATTCTCTACCCCAGCAGCCGTGACAGTGCTGACAGCTACATGACTGATACCTTATTGTTTCCATAGTAACAACTCTTCAACACTGGACACCCAACATGAACGAATTCTAAAAAATGAAAGGTGTAGCAGTTGATCTTAGGAGCTTTTGTGAAGGAGTCTCCAGTGTCAGAGCTGTGTGACAGTCAGAGGTAAAGCAGCTACTGTACGTTTCTGTAAGGAGTGTTTACCCCTGTTCCAGGGGTCTCAGTAACGTGACAAGAAAAAGAACAAAAATCCTTATAAACTTCAAGAGAGACAATAAGAGAGAGAGACTGGTGAGGGAACGAGGAGTTTATAGCTGCTGTAATGTCAGTGCTGCCAGCAACACACTTTACTGATAATCTCCAGCTTCAGGAAAAGCCATAAGTGTGATGTGTCATTTATTAATGTCAGATATTGTAGTCATTTTTGTGTGCAAAACACTGCAGGAAAATCAACACACACTGTTTGTTCTTTACGCAGCAGGTTTCTCCAATTAGCGGAAATGACCAAGCAACACCAAGCAGTCAAAGGCGATACCAAGCATACAGGAGGTGAGATGTATAAACATGTATATGTGTGAAATCCGTTACTCATGGCTTCGATGGGGTCTTCATCGGCCTTTTTGAGACAATGCATCGACTCCAGGTATTTCTGCGTAGCCTCCTCTGTTAGAAAGGTAAACACACTTAAACTTACAGAAAACACCGTTACGGAAATGAATTTGCTTCAGCATGGACCAGTTGCCACGTGTTAGCCAGTAGAAAACACTGAAAAATGACAAGCGTTTATCCTTTAAATCACTATAAACTCTCGAGCTTTGCACAGGACTGTAAATTTAATTCATGCATTAAAATTGGTTTACTGAAAAAATCTTGACTGTTGAACATAAGAGGCTTTTGGTCGGTTTTGTCCTCCTGTGTGTCTCCCAGAAAAGCTTCCACAACACACACTAGAATGAAACAAACACAAACACACAGCAATGATCAGAAAGAGTTGATTAATTTTCTATCACAGCAGCCCTTAGAGTACAGTAGAGCAGCTTTACTGTCCATCACGGCTTCTTGTTTCCTGGTGCCTTACTGCCACCTACAGGTTTCACTTTCCCTCATATTTCTGTCCTTTTAAACTTGATAAGTCTTCCTTAAAAAAGAATTTTAAAAAGCCGTTAAATTCTTCATTCCCTGATTAGTTTGCTGCAGTTTGTTATTTTTGCAGCAAATTTCTCATATTAGTTCTACATTTACACTCTATTGTGCATATTGTTCTTTATTTGTCCATGTTTGTATGTTGTTTTTTATGGTATGCAAGGCGCCTACAAATAAAATCTATTATTATTATTATTATTATTATTATTATTATTATTATTTGACAGTCAGTATTTACAAAATACATAACAGTATTATTACAATACAGTAACAATTATTATTATTATTACGATTATTATTATTATTATTATTATTATTATTATTATTATTATTATTATTATACCTGGATTCCCTGTTCACACACTGGTTTTACATGTTACATGTTCATGAATTTTTATTTGAAATTTTAAAAATGAAAGAAATCATAACCAGAGTGCACAGTAGCTTTAAGCCATGGAAATAAACAAATGATGGTAACATGCACATTTTTCTTCATTCGTGTTTCTTTGTTCCTTTCCCTTTCATTTCAGCATCAAGCCGTGTGACATGTAACGGCGCGCCCCAGGGACTTCAAAGAAAACGAAACTCAAATCAGTCGTTTGATCTCTGAGTGAAGGAGAGGCCCATGCACGAGCTCCCCGTGTTTCTAAATAAAAGTCTCCTTTTTCATTAAGACCTCGTCTCGTGTCGGTATTTGTTTGTTTACTCATGTAATCATCACAAGCAAGCTGAAATTAAGGAGCCGATCAATTACTTACAAAGTACCAGGGAAAATATGAAGGGGTTCATCATCTTGCTGTAGAGGTGTGCAGAACCTAAACGACTGAGAGAGAGAGAGACAGAGAGAGAGACAGAGAGAGAGACAGAGAGAGAGACAGAGAGAGAGAGATAGAGAGAGAGAGACAGAGAGAGAGAGACAGACAGACAGAGAGAGAGACAGAGAAAGAGAGAAACAGAGAGAAAGAGAGAGACAGAGAGAGAGAGAGACAGAGAGAGAGAGAAACAGAGAGAAAGAGAGAGACAGAGAGAGAGAGAGACAGAGAGAGAGAGAGAGAGAGACAGACAGAGAGAGAGACAGAGAGAGAGAGACAGAGAGACAGAGAGAGAGAGAGAGAGAGAGACAGAGAGAGAGAGAGAAGAGAGTTTATAGAGAAATTATATAATTACAGGTCAAACAGAAAAACTGGACTCGTGCTATAGTATAATAATAATGACAACAACAACAAAATAGATACAATTAAATGAACAATTAAATAAATTAAGTTCTCTCTCTCGGACTGAAGACTGTACTTACCTGTATCAGATGATCCTTTGTGCTCTCAGATCACGTTCTCAGATATGTAGGGGAATTGCAGGATTTAACCAGTTAAACTGTACACAGTGGGCGTGGCCCAAATCGTGGCCCCCCCCCCACACCAACACACACACACACCTACACCGAGTGTCAAATCAGCACAGAGACACCCAAACCAAACCTACAGATAATACCAGAGCTACTTCTGCCACGCTGAGGTTGATTATTTTCCTAGAGCAGCACGACCCTGCGGGTTTGATGACGTAGCCCATAGGAACCCACGGTGACACGTAACCTTTAAATGCACTTTAACTCATGGTGTCTAATGGACATCCTGGTGTAGTCATGTGACAATCTGTGAATTTGTGCTCCATGACATCATTTCCCATATGGTATGGTGTCTAATATGTTTTATTTTACTGAAAGCAAATTTCATCCAATTTCTGATATACAATTCTAATCATTAATGAATATTTTGATAATAATATAATTAAATAGTTTATATTTATCCTGTTCTGACTGCATTTTTTGAGAAAAAAAATATATCACTGTGACACACAGTATGTCATAGAGGGCTCTTAACCCTAAAAACACAACATGTGACGTCTTTCAAAATGTGTTCCATGTGCTCTACCTTACATCCCCAATGTCCCTTAAAGGAGGAATGGGTCTGGGCTCTTATGGGTTAAAAGAATTGATAAAAAAAAAAAAAAGTTTAACTCACAGTGTTTATTCTCTTCATTCTCTAACTACCAAAATGTTATGCAAATACACAGTGTAGTTCATGAGTAGTACAGATGTATTGTTTTGTGATTGGCTACAAGTACATAAAGACCATTATGCTTATTGGTGAATAAATAAATGTGTATCTAATTACCATAACTGATTAGATTATTAACAGGAAAGGATATACACATATGGGCAAAGTCTGTGCAGTGAGAATGCCTTCTGTGTCACGTCAAGGTCAGCACCTTATCCTGCTCATCAAAGGTAAGAAGACCGGACATCAACCTCACATCAGGGCTCTTAAATCGGTTTCAACAAAACAAAGGCCTCAGCATGAAGTTTACACGACATAAAACAGGTAGTACAGTACAGATAATAAAGGACGGTTCCACAGTATAATCGGAGAGTAGCTGCAGATCCTTGTTCATAAAATGATGAACTAATCCAGTATGAAATTAGTGAAAGTGTTCTTTCAGGACATCAGATACTATTGTGTATTAGCAACAGACACTGATGAGTACAGAAGAGCTGACGTGTGCGTTTTGCTGACCAGATGTTTCAGTTGTTGCTCTGCTGATGTCACGTTCTTTACCATTACCAGGTTCCAGTGGCATTAAGTCATATGTCATATTCATGGATGAACATATTTGCCCATGCGCTTCACGTGTGCTCTTGCTCATTTAGAAAGTTACTGAAAATGAAAAAAAAAAAAACTAAAACTAAAAGTTGAAGTGATCGAAGAAAAAAAAACACAAGGAAGATAATCAGTTTAAGGAATAAATGATTAAACTGGCCTGACAAATAAACTCCATATGATCAAGTAAATATATTTGAAGGGAAACAAAATGATCTGCTCTCTGATTGATTCATATGAAGGACACGCCCTTGATGTGTTTAACATGATGCAGTGGCTAAAATCATCTCGTCAGCGGTGCTGATGTACACGTCTAGGGGAGAGGGAAAAATGCCTGGTTAGTACTTTCAGCATTCTACTACTCCTACTACTACTACTACTACTAATAATAATAATAATAATAATAATAAGAAGAAGAAGAAGAAGAAGAAGAAGAATAACAAAAAGAAAGTTGCATCTAGGTGATTGTAAAGTTTTACAAATCTCACTGGAACTTATGTATACTGTACAGTGGAACCTCGGATTACGAGTAACGTGGTTTACGAGTTTTCCGCAAAGATTTTTACCGACACACACACACACACACACACACACACACACACACACACACACACACACACACACACACTCCCCGGCTGCACACGCGCTTTATTTACACAGAAAACTCAGGTCTCTCGCGATTCTTTTCAAATGTAAGGTGCTGGTTCATTTGTTATTTTTTATTTTTTACTTTATAGCAGTAATTCCGTTGCACTCACGCAAGTATCATTAGAGACACCCCCCCCCCCTCCCCCGGTTAAAACAGTGTTTGCATTGTGTATGTTAGTTGTGAAACTTAAAAAGCGAGGTGTGGGGAGGGAGGAGGAGTTTTACTGTTTAAGACAAGGCGAGGGGCTAATTCCACACACACACACACACACACACACACACACACACACACACACACACACATATACAAATACATGGCGGCTCCGTGCACAAACGGAAACACTTATCTGTATGGATTTATTTTTACTTTTTTTAAATGTTAAGTGCAGGTTAATTTGTTTTATTTTTACTTTATATGTTGTATTAATTATTTTTATGTGTTTATTGTGTGGGCTGTAGAACGAATAATTTGAGTTTTCATTATTTCTTATGGGAAAATTTTATTTAGTTTACGAGTGTTTTTGGAATACGAGCCCGCTTCCGGAACGAATTATGCTCGTAATCCAAGGTTCCACTGTATATACTCAAGCATCAACAGGAACATCAGTGGACTTTTTCAAGTATCTGATCAGCCAGTCATGTGACAGAAGCAAACTGTGTACGATCATGCAGGTACAGTTTTACCTTTAATGTGCGTTAGGATGTTTGGGTTGGAACCTGTACACACAATAAAACAAATGGCACAGACGGAGATGACGGCAAGTTTTGGGCAAAATGAAAAGCTTAAATAAATATTAATATCGACTTAATCCACGAATTTACCGTGAAAATCTGAGGTCCTGCGCAAGCATTCTTGCCACAAGTTAATCCAAATTGTAGCACAGTCATACAATTCTGAAAACACAACCCTCTATTTAGCATATGATATATTTTTGTGATATACATTAGGGAAAATTATTTAATCTCTTCCAGATTTAGTAAGTTTATCCACTTACAAAGAAACAAAGCATCTATAATTATTGTCGCAGTTTTCTTGTAAAGGAGAGAGACAGAATATCAATCACAAATCCATAAAAAAGCACATGATACAAAGGTTATAAATTGTGTTGCATTTCAATGAGTATAATAAGTATTTAATCCCCAAGCACAACATGACTTTGTAGTGAAACCCTTGTTAGCAAGCACAGAGGGAAGACCTTTCTTGTAGTTGGTTACCAGTTTTGCACACGCCTCAGGAGGGATTTTGCTCTTAAGGTTTCATGACTGTTGCTTGGCAACTTGAAATTTCAGCTCCCTCCAACAAATTTTGTATAGAATTAAAGTCTGGAGACAGGCTAGGCCACTCCATGACCTTAATGTGCTTCCTCTTCAGACACTCTTTTGTTACCTTGGCGCTATTTTTTGGGTCATGCTGGAATAACCATCCACGACCCAGCGTCAGGAGGTTCTCATCCCGAATTTTACAGTACATGCCCCTGTCCACTGCCCCCTCAATGCAGCAAGTCTTCCTGTACTGTACCTTTATCAGAAACACCTCTGTGCTTGACTGTAGGGATGGTGATCTTAGGGTCATTGTCAGCATTTTTCTAACTTCAAACATTGCGAGTCAAGCTGATGTCAAAGAGTTTCATTTTGGTCTCATCTGCACACTTTCTCTCAATCCTTCCCTGTTCTTTGACAAACTTCAGGTAGGCCTGTACATGTACCTTCTTGAGGAGGGGGGGATCATGCTGCGCTAAGGGATTTCAATCCATGGTGCAGTATTGTGTTACCAGTGGTTTGTTTGGTGACTGTGGTCACAACTGTCTTGAGGTCCAGCTCCTCCCATGTAGTTCTAGGCTGATCCCTCACTTTTCTCATGATCCTTACCCCATGAGGTAACATCTCACAAGGAGCTCCAGACCGAGAACGATTGGTGGTTACTTTATCACTCGCTCACTCATCATCTATACCGCTTAATCCTGTATCCTGTATGAGACTGGAGCCTATCGCAGGAGAGAGGGTGCACAAGGCGGGGTACAATCTGGACAGGGTGTCAATCCGTCGCAGGGCTCACACACAATCACACACTACGGCCAATTTGTGAACGCCAATTAACCTAACCTACATGTCTTTGGACTGTGGGTGGAAACCGGAGTACCCGGAGGAAACCCACCAAGCACGGGGAGAACATGCAAACTCCATGCACGCAGAGACGGGAATCGAACCTGGCCGGTGATCGAACCCGGACGCTGGAGGTGCAAGGCGACAGTGCTGACCACTACACCACCACCGCCTGGTTACTTTATATTTCTTCCAATTGCAAATAATTGATCCAGCAGTTGTCTCCTGTTCAACAAGCATCTTGCTAATGATCTTGTAGCCCATTCCAGCCTTGTGCAGGTCTACCATCTTGCCCCTGACGTCTTTTGACAGGTCTTGCCCATGGTGGCGAGGTTTGAATGGAAGAACAAGTTGTTGTTAGGAGCATCTTCTTAAATTAATCTGTATACAACATGAGTACATAACCAGTCTGTGGGAGCCAGAATTATTGTTAGTTAGTAGGGGAGCAAATACTTATTTTAGTCACTGAAATGCAACTCAATTCATTTCTTTCATAATCTGTGCTTTTTATGTTTTTTTTTTATTGATATTCTGTCTCTATCCTTTAAATTAAACTCATAATTAAAATTATAGATCCTTTATTTCTTTGTAAGTGGGCAAACTTATATATTCTTAAATTATATATATAAAAATATAAATATATAAATTTAAGATTAAGCATGTCTACCTTCCCAGCTGTCAGTCAGTTTACTTGCTGTGTTGTTTCCTGTTAAAGCACCAGAGAGAAAGAATGAGTCCCAAAAGTCTGAACTGTTATACTGAACTTTCTAACCTTTACACATTTTTCATACATGCTTCATAATTTAGTATGGCATCTGGAATGATCTGACCAGGTGTTTTACACTCTAATACTAACTGACAGCCTGGACTCCATATTAACATCTGTTAACATCTGTTATACTGAACCTCCAGCCTCCTAACACACAGTATGAGGTCAGATCAATCCCTGCTATCCGTTATCACCCAGATGAGGATGGGTTCCCTGGTGAGTCTGGTTCCTCACAAGGTTTCTTCCTATTACCATCCCAGGGAGTTTTTCCTTGCCACCGTCGCCCTCGGCTCGTTCATCAGGGACAATCTGATCATTTTGATTCATACACATTGCATACAGACTTACTTCTTTTTATTGTGTAAAGCTGCTTTGCGACAATGACAATTGTTAAAAGCGCTATATAAATAAAATGTAATAGAATTGAATCGAAGCCCCACCCTCTTCTCTCCAGCTCACATGCTCCTGCAGCTCTCAGTTTAGTTCAGTTCTAAATGTTGATGTGTTGGAAGCTGGAATAAGGGCAAGTGTAAGGATCTGAGTGACTTTGACAAGGACCATATTCTGATGTCTAGACGAGTGGGTCAGAGCGTCTCCAAAACTGCAGCTCTTGGATGTTGCTCACCTGAGAAAGCAGGATGGACTATGGGAAGAAGGCCGTGTGATGCTCGGGGCGATCTTCTGGGAAACCTTGGGTATTGCCATTCATTCAGGTGGATGTTACTTTGACACATACAGTACCACCTACCTAAACATCGTTGCAGATCAAGTTTCACCCCTTCATGGACACTGTGTTTCCTGATGGCAGTGGCCTTTCTCAGCATGGCAAAGCAGATTCAGAACCATGCGTCGCCCAACCACTACTACTAAAATATCATTTGAGATAAGTAGTTTATTAGCTAGCTATTCATCATCCTGGGAAGTACAACACTGTACATCATGTGCCCAAACAATAGCAATACCTTTAATGTTTTATGAGTAATAAATGTTCATGCACGTTTGATCTACTAAAATGTCAATCTTTGAACTGCTTAGCCCAAAAGATTAGCAGTTCAGATAATGAGACCCCAATGAGTCCCTAATCTTCCATAACTAACATTTTACCAAGAAGGAATTTACCAAAAAGCTGCATGGCTACTGGGAGGCATTTCTTTCCCCAGTAAGGAAGCATGTGCAGGAAACAGCCCCGAGGCCCTGAGAGAAAAGGGAGAGGGAAAATGTATGCAAATGCCATGTGAACAGAAAGTACAGATTGGGTTTAATTTCATATAAAAAAGTCTTGATCTTAAAGTGTTTTAGTTTTTACCTTTATTGCTTGTAAGATATTCTACCGCAAGAGACACCATAAGAAATAAAAAGTCAAAAGAAATACGATATACACTGTAAAATGCCCAGTGATGATTTAACAGAGTGTATTTGAGCTGAACTCTGTGTGTTAATTGAAGTGTTAATTCAACACTGGGGAGTTTGATGTGTAGTGACGTATTCACAGAACTCAGCTCACTGGTAAGAGTAAATGCCACTCAGCACCTTTTTCGGCTTCATTGTAAAATAATGGGGGGAAAATCTGAATAAATTTTGCAAAGTCTTACCGAGAATGTTCAAAGTGTCCACATCGTCGTGTCTTAAGCAGTTCTTCACGATCTTACTCAAGGAAGTTTTGATCCAACAAAACACGTAACCTTAATATAAGAAATAAATAAATTCAAATCTTCTCTTTTAAATGTAAGCTTTACAAATGACTGTAATTAATACATCAGAACTGGTTTACTGTAAAAATCTTGATTGCCGAACATAAACGGAGACGTTTCGTCGTTGCTGTGCCGCTGTGTGTCACCCAGAAACACCTCCAGAGCAGAATGAAACAAACACGGCTTATTGATTAGCACTGTCGCCTTGCACCTCCAGGTCCCGGGGTCGAGAGCTGCCTCGGGCCTGTGTGCATGGAGTTTGCATGTTCTCCCCGTGCTGGTTTCCTCCCACAGTCCAAAGACATGCGGATTAGGCTAATTGGAGGCGTTCCCTAATTGCCTGTTGTGTGTGAATGAGCATGTGTGTGTGGCCTGCGATGGATTGGCACCCCGTACAGGGTGTACCCCATTTCTAGCCCTAAGTCACCTGGGATAGGCTCCACCCCCCACGAGCCTCTATACAGGATAAAGCGCTATAGATGATGAGTGAGGGAGTAACTGCCCAAATTAGCTCTACACCAAACAGTTAAAGTTTACACCAAGCACACAGAAAGTACATAGGTGTGTGTGTGTGTGTGTGTGTGTGTGTGTGTGTGCGTGCGTGTGTGTGTGTGTGTGTGTGTGTGTGAAATACTTTACTTATGGCTTCAGTGGAGTCCTGGTTGATCTTCTTGCCACAATTCAGCAATGCGTTTATGTCTTTTAGCACAGGATCCTCTGTTATGAAGGTAAGCAGACTTATTATTACATAACAAAATAAAGCCTTATATTTCTTCAGGCAATTTTGGACACAGTTGAGGTACGATATGGCCTGAATACGCTATAGATGACGATGACAATAATGAAAAGTTTTCCACAGGTTTGCCACAAGTGCCACAAATGTGCCAGTGACAGCAAAGTCCCAGACGTCTGGTAAGTTTGCCAACATTGGAAGTCTCTTGCAAAAAGGTTAAGCATTTGGGAAACAGCTGTGGTGAACCGCTGAAGGTTATATTTTCCCATGCCGGTTATGTTTGTGGTAAACTTGTGGTAGATTTCTAGGTAACAGTTTATGACAAATTTGCAGCAAAGTAACTTTTCTAACATAATCAGCAAAAGATTTAGTCACTCAGCAGACATTTTATTTCAAAAAGTTTTGCAGGTGAATCTGGTATCAGCACAGTTCAAGACACACACACACACACACACACACACACACACACACACACACACACACACACACACACACACACACACATACACACACACACACACACTCATTTCTCACTGTCTGTTACGCCGTCTGGAATGGACCGGAGTTTACACGGCTCCACTGATTCTACAGGAGAAAACAAGAAACACTTATTGGCATTTAGTTATTATTAATCCATCTTATTTAATAAGTGACAGTTAAACTCTTTTGTGAGTCAGGGACAAACATTTAATTTCTCTTTGTTTTATCATTATTTAGATTTTGAAGCAAGTTTACTTATTCACACTCTGCTGCTCCTGTTCACTTTATTAATATACTGTACAGTCGGTTACTGTATATGCTGTAAAATGCTGCGCCTCTGAATTCTCTCACATTAACTTCAGCTCTCTGTCTCTCTCTCTCTGATAACGTACTCTACTTACCAGTATCAAATGATCCTTTGTACTCTCAGATCACTTTAGGAGTGATGAAACATTTCCTTTTCAATTGAACTGTACACAGTGGGTGTGTCCCAAATCGCACACACCCCCACAAATCAACACTGAGACGCTCAACTAACACCACAGATAATATCTCACAACACAACCCCCAGATATTACACAATTCAATAATAAATCACAATGTGTGTGTGTGTGTGTATTATTGTAAGATCTCAAGTGTGATGAACCAGAGCTACTCTTACTGCACTTAAGTTGATTATTTTACTAGAATAGCACGTCCCTGGGAGTTTTATTGTTTTTTGTATTGTAATTTTTTACCCTAGTCAGTAAGAACCCACAGTGACACAGGTGTGACATACCCAATACATTTTCTAGAACGTTCCTTATTCAGCTTCATCAATGGCTCTACCTCATGACATAACATGTAATGAACATCATGGTGCAGTCATGTGGCAATCTGTGAATTTGTGCACACATGACATCATTTTCCAAAGTGGTTTTGCTAGATCAATATATCTCTCAACTCTAACTAGGAATAAGAACACCACAGAAACCAATAACATGTAGTAGGGAGGATTTTGTTTATTTAGTTATTTTTTCCAGTGACAAACTTGAAAATATCTGACAAAAAGCTCAAGCGTTAAAAACGAACAATTTAATAAACATTGATGGAGGTGATACGATAACTATATCAGATCAGCATTTATTTTGCTTCCCATCAAAATTTTTTTTAAATCTCTTCAGCAAAATCAACTTGTATCCCAGATCCTGTATCTGCCTGGTGTAATCTGCACTGTAAAAGAAAAAAAAAAAAAAAAAAGGCATAATTAAAAAAAAAAAAAAAAAAAACCCCGGTCAAATGACTGACAGCAATGGCTGCCAAACAAAAACCATAAAATTCAGGTAAAATACTCTAGTTCATATTATGTGCAAAAACATTACATTTACTAATCTTTACTAATTTTAAATAATCTTTGACAGAGGAAAACCGTTATTTTACAGATTTTTCCTAAATTTATATGATTAAGGACCTTCAATAAAACAGCAGCACTAGAAGTTTAGCAGAAAAAAAAAACTTTTTACAGATTTTTCCTAGATTTATACGATTAAACATCTTTAAAGCAACAGCACTAGAAGTTTAGCAGTGAAACACCATTATTTTACAGATTTTTCCCAAAATTATACAATTTAACACATTCATTAAAACAGCACTCGCTGTGTTGCAACAAAATGTTTATTTTACAGTTTTTTCCAAAATTATTACAATCAAACACCTTCAATAAAGCAAAAGCATTAGACAATTAGCAGAGAAACACTGTTATTTCACAAATTTTTCATAAATTCCTATGAAGTGTCAACACAAACTCAAGATTATAATATTTGTAAAAGAGCCCGTAGAACTGTGACACAGTATAGTACAAGTATGATGCGAAATACAATAAAAAGATGTTTTATAGCATTACACTAAAATTCTAAAATGAAACATTTAACACAAAATGAAATATTTAGACTATTGTGCTCTAACAGTGGAACATTCTCTCTCACAAACATCAACATTGCTGTGAAATATCCTAAACTAAAAACCTATGAAGAAATGAACTTCAAACAAGGTTCCCAATGTTCCAATTCAAGTTGGATTGGAAAATGTATTACAAATAAAGTACAATGTGTCCCTTTTTTTTTACTCTCTAGTTCTTATATAATGTATGTGTACAAATAACTTCACCTTTCAGTTCAGAATCCTAATGCGTTAGTGCAAGTAAGTCAAATCTAAAACATACCAAAATAGCAAAATGGTCAGTCCAGTGTATCCAAGAAAGATCCTCTTCCAAACAGGCAGTAAACAACTGGATCCCTGGTGTATTAGGGTGGATTGGAAGAGAGAAGAAAAGAAAACATTAGGATCTTAGATTCAAAAGAAAAAGTTCATCTTTTTTCTGTTCCCTGAGAAACAGATTAACAAAATACTCGAAATCATATTTAATACTAGATATGTTAAAGGGAAACTCCTTTTTTTTGAGAGAACATAATCGTAATCAGTCCAGTATTATTATACATTAATATCAGCACTGACAGGCCCTCAAAAGTTATAAGTGAGACAATACAGAATCTCTACACAGTGAAAATGATCCAAGGTTGAAGTAGTTAACTCTTAAATCACCATGAAAAGATTCAAAGCAGTCTTGTGTTGCACTCCGTACTCGCTAGTGACACTCGTACCCGCACTCGCTAGTGATACTCGTACCCGCACTCGCTAGTGATACTCGTACCCGCACTCGCTAGTGATACTCGTACCCGCACTCGCTAGTGATACTCGTACCCGCACTCGCTAGTGATACTCGTACCCGCACTCGCTAGTGATACTCGTACTCACTAGTGATACTCGTACCCGTACTCACTAGTGATACTCGTACTCACTAGTGATACTCGTACTGACTAGTGATACTCGTACTCACTAGTGATACTCGTACTCACTAGTGATACTCGTACCCGTACTCGTACTCACTAGTGATACTCGTACCCGTACTCACTAGTGATACTCGTACCCGTACTCACTAGTGATACTCGTACCCGTACTCACTAGTGATACTCGTACCCGTACTCACTAGTGATGGACTTGTCTCTCTACTGGATCCTCTCCTCCCATGGTAAAGGTTTGATCTAAGAATGTAAGCAAGTTTCATTATCACTGGCAGTAATCAGCTACATATACAGAGAAGTTTTCAACATATTGATCTCTATGGAATTAGAGCCAGACGTGTCAATGTATATACTGTATTATATATGTGAGAATATTTACATGCATATACATTCATATACAGTCTTATATAAGTATTAACATTCATTTACTGAATGGAATGAGTCGTTTAAAAGTACAAATACACAATGTTTGTGGAAGTTTACATTTTGGAGAGTAAAAGCAGCTGTTATTGAGAGGTTAATAACATGGCAGTATTGATAAATGAGTAATAAATGACCTTCGTTTACAGCAACAACAATCAGAATTAAACTGACAATAAAACATCTCTTACCC
>JAAGKR010013188.1:0-14571 GCA_011419295.1 Clarias macrocephalus
TGCCAGCTGTTCTGCACATTCTCTGAGCACTCTGCCTGTGATGTTGTCTGGTCCAGCAGCTTTACGTGGGTTGACTCTGCGTAGAGTTTTCCTCACATCAGCCGTGGTGAGACACAGCACCTGGTCGTTCGGCGGAGGGATAGTCTTCCTCGGCGTCACGTCGTTCTGCTTGTCGAACCATGCGTAGAAGTTATTCAGCGCATCTGGAAGGGAGCCGTCACTGTCACAGGTAGGTGATGAAGTCCTGTAGTTGGTGATGGCTTGTATACCCTGCCACATACGCCGTGTGTCACCGCTGTCCCTGAAGTGCTTGTGGATTCTCTGGGCGTGTGCGTGCTTCGCCTCTCTGATGGCTCGGGACAGTTTGGCCCTTGCTGTTCTTAGGGCCGCCTTGTCCCCCGCTTTGAAAGCAGAGTCTCTGGTTCTCAGTAGTGCACGCACCTCCGCAGTAATCCACGGTTTCTGGTTGGGTCGTGAAACGATATTCTTGGAGTCAGTGACGTCATCGGTGCACTTATTTCCCAAAATAATGGAAACTCAAATTATTCATTCTACAGCCCAAAAAAATAAATACATAAAAATAATTAATAATGAGTATAAATTAAAAATAAATTAGCCTGCACTTTACCTTTAGAAAAAAGTTAAAATAAATCTAGACAAACACAAAGTGTTTCTGTGTGTTTGTGTGTGTGTGTGTGAGAAGCTAAAGTAAGATAGAGGAGGAATTAGCCCCTCCCCACTCCCTCTTCTCATCTTGCACAGTAAAACTTCCTCCTCTTTTATTTGAGTTTCTTTCTCTCTCTCTCACACACACACACACACACACACACACACACACACACACACACACACACACACACACAAACACACAACGGAAACACTGTTTTATTGGGAAAATAAACAAGAAATCTCTCTAATGACGGTCGACTGAGCGCAGGCTAACTGAATCACTGCTGTAAAGTAAAAATAAAACAAATTAACCTGCACTTAACATTTGAAAATAATCGCAGGGGTATGTGTGTGTGCGCGAAGACGAGAGAAGGAGGGGTGTGTGTGTGTGTGTGTGTGTGTGTGTGTGTGTGTGTGTGTGTGTGCGCGTGCGAAGACGAGAGAAGGAGGGGTATGCGTGTGCTCGAAGACGAGAGAAGGAGGGGAGTGTTTGTGTGCGAGAAGACGAGATAAGGTGGGGTATCTGTGCATTGATGAAGACGAGAGAAGGAGGGGTATCTCTCTCTGAGACTTTCTTTTGCTTTACATGCGCACACGGTATAATAAACAGTACACGTGTGCTGTATATACACATACAAACACAAAATAAACGATGTTTTACGCACACACGTGGTCACGGTGTTATAGTAAACAGTACATGCGTACATCAGTGAGAGACGATTCACTAAGACCGAGCAGGAGAGACGATTACCCACAATTCTGCAGCGCAAGAGGAGAAAAAACATTGGCTTAGTTGTGATCACGTGATGCTCAGCGTCAAAACAAGAAGCGCATGCATGATACTCGTAAACCAAGACTTGTTTGTTTTCAAAGTCAAAATTTATTTAAAATTTTTGCTCATCTTGTGGAACACTCGCAAACCACGTTACTCACAAACCAAGGTTCTACTGTATATAAAATTCAGTCTGCCAAAGTGGCTAGTGGGGTTGATGTATACAGGGGTTGGACAATGAAACTGAAACTCTGGCCAAGAAGGTTTCATGGCTAAATTTGACCAGCCTGGTGGCCAATCTTCATTGATTGCACATTCCACCAGTAAGAGCAGAGTGTGAAGGTTTAATTAGCAGAGTACTAGCACAGTTTTGGCTTAAAATATTGCAATGCACATAACATTATGGATGACATAAGTTCAAAAGTGGACAAATTGTTGGTGTGCGTCTCACTGGGGCATCTGTGACCAAGACAGCAAGTCTTTGTATTAAGAGCCTTGAGTCTCAAAACATTGCAAGCAGTATATAGTCAAAAATAGCATACGTTTGAAGTTCCACATGCCCACGTTGGAAGCTGCACATGCTGAAGCGCTTGCAATCATTTAAGCCATGTGCTTAATGTTTAGCTGAGTTTTGAGACTTGAGAGGTGTTTAAGGTGGAAAATGTTAGTGTTTCTTTATAATATTACAGGAGGTATACTGAACTATTTACACATTTTCATTCTGTGTGGTAGGAGTGATTATTTGCCAAGTTGGATTAGAAATAATATTTATGGTGAAGGACAGATATCTGCTGCTCTGTTAAATGCTAAAGGTTTGTATTTGGAGTTACAGTATATGCAATATGTATATTGTTTAAATGCTGCTCTTGGTTTTTAAGTCAGAAAACGAATGGGCATTTAATTAATCGTTATAAACATTTTTAAAGGTTTAAAATGTATGCAAAATTATATAAAATTAGGATATATGTAAAATCGTTATAGAATTGCTATTGTAATCAAATCATTATCTAGGTATCATTTATAGTTTTGTATTCAGAGGTGACAAGTCCTATCTCCAAAGAAGTGTGTCCACATTTTTGACTGCAAGCCTACACCATGTTTAACATAATCTTGTTTTGTTGGAATAATTTGGTTTGCTCATATAAAAAGCTTGCCACCACATGTCTGTAAATCAGCAATCCAAACTATTCTTGACTGCCGAGATGTGGATTCTTATTCTAATTATCTCTCAGGATTTTGTTAGGTACCCTGCTGCTTATTTTGGATTCTGACTTGGCTCTCAAGCAAGTTTCCTAGGGCCACTTTCAGTTTTGTGTGTCAACATTTCTTCCAATTATGGATTATGGGCATCACAGTTGGTACTGGTATCCCTAAACCAGGGATGTTTACATTGTTCTCTTGCTTTATAAAGCTTTACTAAAATAATTTTGAGGTCTTCTGAAAGCTGCTTTTCTGATTTTCATGTGGTAAAAAAAAAAAACAAAAAAAAAAAAACTGAAGACTGAATACTAAACTGAATATAAAACTGAGCGCATGGATTAATTAACCAAGATGCGTTTTTCTTTGCCCCACTCCAGTAAAAAACGGCATATTCAGAGAAAGGCTCGTCCGTGAGAGGTTGTGCACACACAACTGAGTTTCTACGGATTCTAAAATTGACATTGTTACCGTTTTTAATCCCTGGAATGAAAGAAACTGAGAATTTCCTTTATAATAATGTTTTATTTTCCTCAAGTATTGAGTGACGATTGATTAGGTCAGCCTACTTGTTACACGTCACGTGAATGATAACGGAATGCTGCCAATGAGGGAGAGGAGAGAAGTGATCAAGATTTATGACTGATTGGTAAAATAATAAAGAATAAAGCTCATTCCGATGATTCTAATAACAATGTTTTGTTTTGTGTGTCTAACACAAGTGAATCAACATCAGTTAGATATGAGATTGCATTTATGTATGAATCGATGTGATTTATTTAGTTATTTTTATTAATCATGCAGCCCTAGCATACACATTCAAATAATCATCTTGAGCACTGACGAGAAGGCTTATATGAACCAAAAACATCATCACAGCATCAACACTTAAGTGGTTATGGATGCAACATGATCATTGATTTCATGTACACATATACTATTATTTATACATTTGTCATTTATAAATCATGTAGCACAGTAAACCAAGACTTGCACGTTTTTCAAGTCAAAATTTATAAAAGAAATCTTGTGGAACACCTGCAAACAGCATTACTCGCAATCCGAGGTTCCACTGTATAAGGTTGTATTAAACATGAACTCTTTCATGTCCACTGTTATCCCGCCGCTAATTATTATCAAATAATTCATCAAAATGGACATGAAAAAATCTAATTGATCAATTTTAACAGCATTACGTAATATACAGTCTTCTTTCTTCTTCAAAAAGAGAATAGAAAAAGCAAAAAGTGTTCATAACAGGAATTAGTCCAAGTGTTCATTACAGGTCCACTCTGTCAGGCTTCAAAAGTCAATGTCAAAGTCAAAAAAGTTTCAAGTAATAAGTAAAGTTAACCATCTTCTGCTTCTTGTATAAGACAGAGCTTGTTTGTCGGTCTGTCCAAACAGCTACTTTTAGCCTTTACTTGTACATGACGCACCAATCCTCTTCTGTCTGGAAACATTTGAATTACTCGTCCCATAAGCCAAGAGTTGCATGGTGCTGTTATCTCCTGGTTTAAAATTACACTTGACTCTTTTGCACTTCTGAGGGTCTTGAAGTTGCTGTAAGTACCCACCTTTTCCAGAACAAATCTGCCATGTACTGAACCTGCTTCCATCGCTTACGAGGAGAATAAATTTTTTAATTCTCCTGGTGGTAAGGATGGTGAACTCTGTAGGACCAACAGATGGTTTGGCGTTAATGCTACCTAATTGGATGGATTTGTGGATAATTCGGTGACTGGACAACCATTAATAATAGCTTCCACTTCATAAAGAACACTGTGAAAGCCTTCTTCATCCAGATTTTGCACCTTTAGAGTAGAGTTCAGAATTTTCCTTACAGATCTGATTAACCTCTTCTATGCTCCTCTGTAATGTGTTCCATTCAGGGGGGTTAAACTTTAAATTTTAATTCCTTTTTGAAGAAGGACATCATTGATCTTACATTGATTCCATTCCTGTATCACTACTTTTAGTTCATTCTCTGCTCCTACAAAGTTTCTTTCATTATCAGATCAAAGTTCCTGGACCTGTCCACATCTTGCAATAAAACGGTGAAGTGCATTTATAAAAGAACCTATGTCCAAAGAGGAAGCCATCTCAATATGTACTGGTCGTATGGCTAAATGGCTAAACAAGTGAATGTATACCTTTTTATTATAGTTCTTCTGCTTTTTACCTCAAAGTTCGAAAATAATTAACCCCAACACGAGTAAATAGAGGTTCATTTCTGAAGGTAAATCTGTCATCTGTGGACATCCTGGAAGTAAATAAATTTCCTTATGGCTGTACTCACACCAGTAATCCAATATTTCTGCCGCAATTTGGACAACTTGTGATTGTGACCACCATGTCCTTCTTCTTGTCCTTCTCTTCATATGTTGCAAGAAAATGTCTACAATGTGAGTCAAATGGCTGGATGTTCAGATGCTCGAGGCATTGGTATGGCAATTTTTAAGGGTAGAAAGCTCAGGAAACAAATGTTCTTTTTTCAAATGGAACTAAGAAGAAAAGCAATGAATTAAACGTGCAGTTATGGTCACTCGCTTTCAAAACAAAGAAGAAAATTAATTTTGTTCTTAAGAAATTATCTTACAGCTAATCCTATCGAAGAAACATCAGCAAGATTGCTTGCGGAGCCTACATATCTCCACTTGTGAGGCCTTGAGGATTTCTGTCACCCAGTTTGCTACAAATATTTGAAATTGGGAAGTCTTATTTTTAATATATTTGAGAACAGAAGCACTGTCCGTCCAAATGACAGAATCTTGCAGCTCCAGTTCCAACTCCCTCTTCCACAACACATCCTATGGCTTGCCGTGGTAGCGGCAATGAGCTCCATGCAAGGAATGGTAATGGACTTCTCTGGGGCCACTCTTGATTTTCTCATATAAAACCACAGTGTGATTGTGAATGTGCATTATGTAACAAGTATGTTACAGTTCCATATCCTTCTTTGCTTGCATCTGAAAAATTATGCAACGGTGCAGTAGTGACATCTATGAAGTTTAGAGGTTTAAAACATCTTGCAAGTTCAAAGATTCCATATGGTAAAGTTCTTGCAGCGAGATGATCAATTTTTAAGCCACAAATTCAGGGAGGACATCATCCCATCCCAGATTTCCTTTACAGAGTTTTTGCAAGATTTTCTTAGCGGACAATACCACATGACTTACAATTGCTTATGGATAATAGATGGAACTGATGATAGATAATAGGTCAGAGGTCTTTCTTTTATTACAATCTTAAACTTGAGGACATCGGACTGAATAAACCACTGCACCCCCAACACTCTCTCAATTGGTGGAAAATCCCAATCCATGCTCAAGCATTTCATGGTCTTTGCTCTTACATCTTCTGGTATTGCATCTGGCACTCGACATCTATTGCTCATCCATTTTGTCAGCTTAAAGCCACCCTTGGCACATATGGAAACAAGCTCCTGATACAAAGCTATTGCCTTTTCAGTAGAAGTAACTGAAAGAAGACAGTCGTCAACATAGAAGAAATGTAGGCATGTATCCACTGCTTCATTGCTGACCTGCTCCTTAAGGTCTTCAGGACACTTTCTAAGAGCAAAGTTTGTACAGCTAGGAGAAGAAGTTGCTCCAAAGGAATCCTACTAGCATCCTAAAGTCAATCTTTAGTCAATCCTAAAGTCAAAAAGTGAATCTTGACTTAAGTCCCCCTGAGGCCACCAAAGAAACCGTAACAAATTAACATTTAGATGTCACTTTTACTTGATGGAACATTGATTCCACATCAGCCATGATTACCACTAGTTTCTTTCTGAACCTTGTCAGTACTCATAGGAGTGAGCTGGTAAGGTGTGGTCCTTGCAAGAATTTATCATTAAGTGATGTTTCTTGAAAACTAGCTCCACAATCAAACACCACACGGATTTTCTTCTTTGTGGGATGATAGACAGCGTGATGCGGAATATACCAGACCTATCTACTACGTATCTACGTATCAAATCCTCTGCAGGAATTGTCTCTGTATAACCTCTGGAGACCATATCCTGCAGGAAGGTTTTCTAGTTTGTCCATCCCAACATGGTTCTGATTGCCTATCATTTACACTGCGGATTATCTCCAATGGGTCCAATGCTTTAGGAACATTTGTCCCTATAAGCTAAATCTAAGGTCTTTAAATGAGGCCATCTTTGAAGACCTCTTTCTCTAGGTATATTTCCTTTGTGAACAGGCATGCTTTCCTGGGTATGAACTCGATGCAAATCACAAAATTAATTTCCATTCAAGCCAGCCAGTTCCAATCCTGACAGAACATGGCTACTCACCACCTTTTCTTGCCCCATGGTTCTTAAAAGTATCCTCACTTTGGTTCCTACAAGATTAAGCCTTCTCATCAAAGACATTTTCTGCATTCCTTGCTAATGTGCCCATACACAAACAGCAAAAACAATCTCCACTTTCCTTTAAGAAACCAATCTTCTCCTTGTGGGGTTGTTCTTCCAACTGAGGACACATATCCAACATGTGTGCACCTTTACAGCAGAGACATCCTTGATCAAATCCAGCCTCTTTCTTTCCTGTATTTTGGGATTCACATTCTTTGTTTGTAGCAACTACAGTGGTAGCAAAGCTGGTTTCTTTTATACCAGAACGAGGATATGATTTAATATTATATTCACTGCTAGTGATGATACATCCTGTTTATTTCCAAATATTGGGTCGGTTGTGACTTTAACTTGATGTTCAACAACGTTAACAATATCAGTGAAAGAAAGCCTGCAATTAGGTTTTTCTTGGAGTTCACATACGTTTGTGAAATGGAACGTTTTCCATTTATCTCCAAGTTTGTAGGGCAACTTTTTTTTTTTTTTTTTAGAATAGTCATCATATTGGTAGGAATGTCCAATCATATAGACATTTCCTCCATAACATTACCTCAGCCCTTAAGAAAGAGATTGTATTCTTGTAAGACATTAACGTCTTTAGCCTAATTTGAAGCCATGAAACACCTTTTATATAAGCATATGCAACTTTCTGTTCATTGCCAAAATGTTCTTGTAGCAAAGTTTTAGCTCTGACGTATCCCCTGCATGGATCAATATGCTGACAACTCTGTATCAACTCTCTTGGATGACCAACAGTATGTTGCTCAAGGAAGTATAAGCTACAAAAACCAGAGCCCTGGACAAAACAACTGAAGCAAAAAAACAAAAAAAAAAAAAAACAATAACACTACTGCGCGATCATCCCCAATGGACTAAACAGCATACGTGATTCAAATAGTGCGCTTTCCAAAACAGCACAGCCGAGTAAGAAGAAGCCCAGCAGGCTTACTTATGTGGTCATTGTTTGCTTGCTTCTCCTAGGAGCTTTGCTGATCAGTTTGCGTTGGCGTTTCACCTTCTGCGGCTGTAGAATTCAATTCAATTCAATTTTATTTGTATAGCGCTTTTAACAATTGTTATTGTCGCAGAGCAGCTTTACACAATCAAAAGAATTGTTTAAGTTTGTATGGAATGTGTATGAATTAAAATGGTCAGATAGTCCCTGATGAGACAGCCGAGGGCGACAGTGGCAAGGAAAAACTTCCTGAGATGGCAATAGGAAAAAACCTTGAAAGGAACCGGACACAACAGAGAACCCATCCTCATTTGGGTGAAACAGAAAGTAGGAATTGATCTGCATTCAAACTGTGTGTTGCGTGGTAGGCAGTTCAGTATAACAGTTGTTTACAGATGTTAATTGATGTTAATATGGAGTCCAGTTAGTTATTGGAGGCTCAGGTAGACTTGTAGGAAATCCCAGTCCTAAACTATCGAGTGATTGCAGCCAAGTCCTCAGAGAAACAGCTATCAACATCTCCCCGCCAACTCTAACTGAACAGGTGATTAATATTCCCAATTCCATGTAATCCGTGGCTCTCCATCACAAACATGTAACATAAGCAAAACACATTAACTTTTTCATGTCCACTACAGGTAATATTGGCACAATAGGAAAAAAAACGAAAAACATTAAAACAGGAATAGATAGGGCAACATTTCAACATGTACCTTAAAAAAACATGAACCATTTTACCATGGCATTACAAAACTGGCTAACAAGGACAAATACCACATTCTGATTTGTTAGAACTTGTCACACCAATTCAACAATGAAAGGAAATGATATGGAACCCCACTTGGAGCGGTGAAGAAGGAACAGGAGTTTAAGTCCATGGGGTCAACAGTCCAGGGTAATGAAGAGTGTGGTGGGGGGGGGGGGGGGGTGGTAAAAGGAACTGGGGCAGGTTGGAATCTGTGGAGAAAGGTGTTGGGAGTTCTGTATGATAGAAAAATTTCAGCGAGAATCAAGATGTACAAGAAAGTGGTGACACCGGCCATGCTGCATAGTTTAGACACAGTTTAGTAGAGTCAGAGCTGGAGATAACAGAGTTGAAGATGTTGAGGTTCTCTGTGAAGGTGACACGTTTGGACAGGATCAGGAACGAGTACATGAAAGGGACAGCTCAGATTAAGATAGTTTGGACATGTTCAGAGGAGGGAGAGTGAGTACAGTGGAACCTTGGGTTGCGAGCATAATTTGTTCCGGAAGCGTGCTCGTATATCAAAACACACATAAATCAAATTATCTCAAATTTCCCCATTAAAAAATTATTAATACTAAATATAAAGTAAAAATAAAACAAATTAACCTGCACTTTACCTTTTGAAAAAAGTTTAAATAATCCTGACAGTTAAGTGTTTCCGTTTGTGCATGCACTGTGTATGTGTGTGTTTATGCGCGTATGTGTGTTTGTGCCTATGTGTGTGTGTGTGTTTACTAGTGTTGCGCAACTAGTACTCGCAATCCGAGGTTCCACTGTATATTGGTAAAAGAATCTTGGACATGGAGCTGTCAGGCAAGAGGCATATAGAATTCAGAGGATATGAATTGAGGATATGAAGCTAGTGAGTGCAAGTGTTGAGGATGCAGAAGATTGGGATAGTTGGAGAGAGATGATGAATCTAACACTGTAGGGTTCTTCCATCTGTACTCCACGTGCAGTTCTAGGTTGCTGTATAATTTTACCCTGAACTTTGTCAATCTGCCCTTTGCTATAGCCTTTTTTGGCTATCTACAATGATAAAATTAAGCAAAATATCAGCAGTTAATACATTTTAAATTAATATTAAATTCATAAGAGATATTTAAATGTCATACAGAATATGCTAAAATTCTGATTCCAGAAACTTTAGTTCTCTTTTACGCAACTGGCTTTAAATGTTGCGGTGTATGAGAACTGTTTTGAGGAGAATGAGGTCCCTCAGAATTTTTTTATAGAGAAGCCATGATGATTTTACTATTTTTTTTCCTCAGTGCATATAATCAGATCTTAATAAAGTACATTTTCATAAAAAAATTGTAAATCTAACAATTTTCTAAATGTAGAAACTTGTTTCGGCAATGATAATCAAAATGTTGGGTTAACATTCTGACAATAGAATATTCAACATTAGCATTGAGCTCATGAGAATTTCAGCAGAAAATGCAGCAAAATAGAAAAATAATTAATTCTCATGTTGAAGTTACACATTGTGCGAGGTAGAGAACAGTATTGTCTTTATTCTGATGCTTTTTTTTATATTACTCAATTACACATCTTATATTTTTTAAATAATTAGTGCCATGATGTTTTAATCGGTTCGTGAGGATCAACCGATTCCATCATTTAGATTTTCCAGTTCAAAACTACAAAACCCACTATAATATGTAGCCTAAATTGCTGCTCTCAGTGTTGTAAACATGTTCTAGTAGTGGTCCTACTCCTTGCTGAAAGAGTATGAAGCTTCATAAACCACCTTATGTTCTATTCTGTGCTAGGAATATTTATAAAAAATTTGATTCCTAGGACTGGGCAATATTAATTAATATTAGAAGTATCCTCAGTTATCCAACTGACCCTAATTTTGCATACTACTCGTATATCAAGCCCTGGCTTGTTTAGTAAGTTAAAATGTTGCTTTTAGAACATATTTTTACATACAGCAAGAAAAGCAATCCAAATCAGCAAATGTAAACTCTAATATTTTCTTTCCACTGTCGCCGTCGTCCTTGGCTTGCTCGTCAGGGACAATCTTATCATTTTGATTCATACACATTCACATTTCATACAAACAAACAATTATTTAAATGTGTAAAGCTGCTTTGCAACAATATCAATTGTTAAAAGCGCTATACAAATAAAATTTAATTGAATTAAATAATATAGTTATGCTGCAGCTAATGAAAGCTTGTTGTTGCCTAATGTTCTTCTAAAGTGAACACATTCTCTGACATGAGCGAGTGTTGTTCAGGAGCTAATACATGACTGTCGTATGTATATGGGCAGGTCTGCTGTTCATGGAAGTTATGTTCATGGCTAATATGGTCGTGATTGTAATCGAGAAATACTACCCTGGACCCGTAAAATACAATAAATTGTCTTTTAATTTTTATACTGACTATTTTTTGTATTTGATTTAGTTCAGTGATTTAGATTAATGTTGTGATGCTGCATATATTATTGCATATTTGCAGCAAAACTAAAAACTGTAATAAACTACTTAACAAGCCATAAAATTAAATTAAACAGTAAAAAAATATGCGACATCTTTGATGGTTCTGGACCAATCCAAAACATAACCTCAGAAAAGCATTTAGGTTAAAACTGCTACAGTAAGCCCATAATGTCACATGTAAGGATTTTAACAGTTTATGAAATTACAAATTTTTCTCAGCAAAGGGATAGTGTTTGTATTAGTCCATACTCCATGGATACTTCCAATTCTATAACAAATGTTAAGTTAACAATAGTAAAGTTTGTTAATCCAATAGATGTTTATATGATGAATGCGGTCATGGACATCTCATTATTCCCTCATAAATGGAGTTAATAATTTGCTGCTTTATTCAAAATTTACCTAGAACTTGGAGAATGATAATTCATGCTCGCTATCTGAATCAGTTGTGCCCTGCTGTGTCATGCACAGATGCAGCTTCAGCAGGCCTGACGTCTCTTTCTCCCCAAACCCAACGCCCAGCTGGAGAAGGTGAGCAGATAATGTTGACAACCTCACCAGAGGTAATTGCAGCCTTATAGACAAAATGTATTTGAATTATAATTGCAACCCAGTTGGTTTACATGAAAAATAATAAATGTTAGTCAGCACAGGGTAGTGTTAAAATTACTTATAATAATATTTGAATATAATTGTTTAGTAGAAAGATAAACTCAATAAGGTAGTAAAATTGTGAAAAAGTTAGGTATTAATATTACTTATACATACTTGTACTGTACATGTGTTTCCATGATGCTCTATGGAGTAAGGACACTCTTCCAGTTAGGCAATCAGAGAGGAGTCAGTAATTTAGAAGAGCTTTAGAAGATCTTCTGTCAGATGACCCTGGTCTATGGCCAGCCAAAATAACTGATATGAATACGCCTACGATTGTTTAAAAATTTTAAACACAAGATGATCACATGGCAATTTCAAACAATTCAAAGGGAAAACCGTCTCTAGAATATCTAAGATACATAAAATTAGCAAACTGGAGAGAGCAGATAAAAAGAGACTGGTTAGTTTATGGCAAAAGTGTAGATCCATTCTATGTGTGCTTTTCTCCCATGAAAACAAAATAGGTTTTCAGAGTGCACAGATTAGTCAACACGAGTCAATAAATGAAAAGAATGGATAAATAAAACTTGCATAGGTTAATACATTGACAGTATGGGGTAATGAAGTGTGACCATAGATTTAAAAAGTAAGAGCATTGGTCGATATAACAAGAGCACAGATATTAAATATAATTGCAAGCAACGATGACGGTCCCAAGCACCCTGTGCCATCGCCACCACGGGCGCACCGTACAAGTACTTCTGTGTAATTAATCCCACAGAACGTGTCCTAAAGCACAAGGTGGGCAGAACTATTCACCATGCCACAAATCTCAATATACCCTCAAATGCCCCACTACTACTGTGGTAGTGCGTGAAACCTGAAACTGCTTTTCATGTAGAATGACTTTCTCTGGTCACGAACAAAGAAACAGACAACAAAAAAGAAAGATATTTCCAGTTTCTCTCCTCAAAGTTGTCAACATTAACCACACATTACCATGAGGCAAAGGGTGCCATTTTATGTAGTGAGCACTGGCTCTGCCTTAAAGGGATATCGGTGCAATTTTTGTACAAGTAAATGTGCGTGATATCAGACCAGTAACCGATACATAAGCTTCTTTGCGACAATTACAATTGTTAAAGCACTATACAAATAAAATTGAATTGAATTGAAAGTTTGTGGACATCTTAAACTACTCACAATAAGTTAGGGATATTGTGAGAGACTCAGTGGATGTCATACATGCTGTGTTTTTTTTTTTTTTTGGGATAGGTTGATAGGTTGCAATTGTATTGACGTGATGGACACATTTTATTTTGTGTTTTCCATGTAATGGTCTCATTGTGTACAGGTGATATGCATCTGGCCTTATATTGAGGCCAATACCAAAAGACAACCCTTTTCAATGTGGCATCAATTTCAACATTCTATGGGTAGAAAAAGCTGGTATTGTCAGTAAGTTCATCATTCAAACACATTCAAACACAAGTCACTTAACGGACGAGCAGCACCACCTGGCCATGGCGCGCCTTCGGGTTGGTGGCAGGCAGTCAGATGTTGCTCGTGAACTTGGTGCGTCTCAAAGTGTCATTAGCAAACTTGCATCAAGACATAGAACTATTGTTAGAGTTCATGACGGACCCAGGAGTGGAGCTCCACGAGTGACAGACCGCAACGATGACCAGTACCTGAGGACCTATGCACTCAGCCATCGTTATGCAACTGCCACACAGCTCATATGGTATGGCCATCAATGTCCCCTGAACTGAACCCCATAGAGCACGTCTGGGACCATTTGAAGCAGAGACTGGATGATCGTACCCGGGTACCCTACGTGACCTGGCTGAACTGTGTGTAGTACTTGTGGAAGAGTGGAACGCATTGCCTCAGAACATCATCATGAGTCTAGTGAGGAGCATGAGGCGTTGCTGTCAAGCAAATGGTGCAAACACCCGCTACTGACATTGTCAATTTTTATTATTTGGGGCTATCCTTGTTATTGTCTAAATTTTGTGGGTAATAAATATTAAACTAATGAAAATGGTGTTTCTTCTTATACATTATTAGTAATATCAAAGGGAATTTTTACTTATTTCATTAAAATTCAGAGCAAATAGGAAAATCACTCATGTAAATTACAATATCCGTAACTTATTGTGAGTAGTGCTCACTTATTGTGAGTTTGCTGCCTGTTAAACCCAATCTTGTGCTTTCTTTCAGATCCTAACCGTATTCAACATTCTCTTGATTGATATTCAAAGTATTCTACCAATAATTCTTCTTTCTACTACTACTAATAAATAATCCAGTTCTCTCTGTTGTCTAATTTAAAAAGCGAAAGGATGAAACTTGCTGAATTAAACCACTTGAGTGCTCTTCTGAAGAGTAAAGCCAAGTTAACTTAAGTAAAATAATTACCCAGACTATATATTATCCCATGCAATATAGTTTATTTAGGTCTCTAACAAAACTTCAGGTTTTGTGACAGGGTACACTCAGAAGCACAAAATACACAAATGCTACTATAAACTAATATTTAAACAAGAGACCAGTTGTGATAGATTAGTTAATTAAATGGGACATTAATTTGAATGCTCTGAAAAAAGGGTAAAGGAGTCAGGCCCTTTATCTTTTCAACAAAAGCTTGTCCATCGCATGATAATATATGAAAATATGGAAGTTAAGTCAGGTCAACTGGACTTTTTTGTTCTGCACAACTCTGCGTGAGCGCACACACATAAAAACATTAAATAAAAGATGCTTTTTAGAAAAAACATTGGCTCAGTTGTGATCACCTTACTCTCTGCATCAAAAC